>VMBQ01001004.1:14978-139569 GCA_007657795.1 Dreissena rostriformis | reverse complement strand
GACAGACAGACAGACAGACAGACAGACAGACAGACAGACAGACAGACAGACAGACAGACAGACAGACAGACAGACAGACAGACAGACAGACAATTTTTTTTAAAGGGGGCATAAAAACCTTTCCACTTTTAACTAAACTGACAAATTGTGCAGTCATGAACAATAACATTTGAGTTTTTTTTCCACAAAAAACGGAATTAAACAGACAACTCTAAACAATCACCATCATTGAAGCGCTGGCAAACATTTTTTCGAATGGAGCAAAATTCTGCCTGCGGGTGTGTAGATCAGTGAGAAAGAAATTATTATTTTCCTAATCCATTGTCAACAGTAAGTCAGTGATCATGGTATCGATTTGAAGGATATTTATCAGAGAATCAGAAAACAACTAGATGTGTACATTTTCCGTTGAACTGTTGATTAAAACACGCGAAACAGACATCCTGGTACAGATGTCAGTTTCAAAACACCCGTTTCCCGTAATGGGGGTTGTCTCCTGAATCGTAACGTTACCCTTTCAATGTATTTTCTGTTTCAAGAATCTTTTTTTAAATATGGTCCAGTGCAACATTCCTTACAGATCCAGAGCTCCAGATAAGGGTCGTATTTTCGTAATTAAGAATTATTTTCAAGTCCGTTACATATTTATTTTAACATCTGGTCGTACCATTAGGAATTACAAAATCAAGTTACAAATATTATAATTACATCGGTTTGTATCGATTTTTATTGAGTTCTTTTCGCGTATTAAAGATCTTTTCGGTACTAATATAGAACGGTTATCTGGTTTGTTTAACGAAGCGCATTTTTTCCAATAAAAGCGGCGTGTACAGTCTATCTGTCAAAAAAAATGGGATGTCCTAAAAAACTGCAAAGCGTGCAAAAAAAACACGCTTTTAACATATTGTACGCAAAGTGAGCCGAAGTTGAATGTTAAGAAAGACATTATAGAAATATTAAGAAAGACATTATAGAAAAGATCTTCTACGATGCTGTATGTTCACAGTCGGAAAAGCTAAAAAAACGCAACACGACAGGTCCAAACTTAAACAAAAAACATTGGAAGAGTGGTACGGACAATTCCCGTGGCTTATCATTGAAAAGATTGAAGGGGAGATCCCTTTGAATTGTGAAATATGTAAAAATTAATCGAAGGCATGCAATCTAAGCACAGTTAGGGTATATGAAGGTATTTGAAATATAAAATTCCCATGGTCATATGTTTATTTTGTTTTTTTTT
This sequence comes from Dreissena rostriformis, assembly GCA_007657795.1. Taxonomy (NCBI): domain Eukaryota; kingdom Metazoa; phylum Mollusca; class Bivalvia; order Myida; family Dreissenidae; genus Dreissena; species Dreissena rostriformis. The sequence goes on along the minus strand of VMBQ01001004.1, from coordinate 138,329 downwards.
TGCATGAAAATACCCATTATTATTTATTTTTAGGTCATTTAGAAAAGTAAAGAATTATTTTTCCAAAACTTAGAAGTAACGTTAAGCATAAAATTTCAGAGTTAAGAATTCTTTTTGAAAATCTGGTAGTAAGTTAAGAATTTCACAAAACCTTATCTGGAGCTCTGCATATCAGCCTGTGCGGACTGCAGCGGCACAGGCTCATCTTGAAAGGGTCCATTTGTTTTTCTTTTCTTTATTGTAATTTTTGTTTTCTTTATTGTTATTACAAGTTGTGTGATTACATACCAATCAGGTTGTGTTGTTTATATTTTAAGAATGATAAATTAAGGATTTTGATGGATAGAGTTTATTTTGAGACAACCCCTGTAATAAAAATGCACCTGCTGCCACGTTATTTGCTATTGGAGAATATTAACCGGAAATGGAGAAACTCTACGATCGAAGAAAAANGTGCGAAAAGACTTGGGCGCGAAATGTCTGTAAATCTTTAGAAAGTAACAGGAAATCAAGGTGAGCGCAGGATCGACGTTGAAATTATCTGACAAATACCCAATGTTCTAAATCAATGTCGGTCGCTGATTTAAAGTATTTTTATAATTTCGTTAGTGATTCGGAACTGACGACTTCACTGCATAAATCTTACCGCATCACTTTCTTCAGTTGTTTTAACAAGGGCTAAAAATGCCATTGCTTTTCTTTTTTTATTTTCAGTCCTTTTCTCTTTTCGTTTCGACTTGTTTTTGCTTTTCTTATTTATAGTCCAATTATCTTTTCGTTCCGACATTGTCAAACTGACATTCAGGTGAAACACGGAGTGTATATTGAGTGTAATCTAGAGTCCGTGGGTGAAAATGTGCGTACGACAAAATGTGATTTGTTGTTGTTGTTAAAAAGTACACTGGACGCTTGGAGTCACTATTACTCAGACGCTTGACGTTAATTTTGTCACTCGACTCGGGATAGAACTCGTGGAAAAAAACTGCCAAGTAAAATAAAAGTGAAGACTGTTTTGATAACAAGACGTTTACTAATAAATCGATTTTTAAATGCAAGAATAATGAATTTCCGTCACCAAACATGTGCAACGGTTGCAATTGTGCTCGCTAGCACCCAGCAGACGAACTGTTTTGTCTGCAAGCAGGGCACCAGATTGACCGACCTTCACTTTGTCTACCAGTACCATGACCCTGTGTTTACAGCATTAGTTTCCATCCTTGATCACGTCTTCAATGTTAGATCCCGTCTTCAATGTTAGTTGAAAACACCAGCAATAATGACAGAAAAAGTGGACAAGACAAAAAGAATTGAAAGATGGTATTTTGGTGGCGTTGCCAGCGCTATGGCGGCCTGTTGCACCCATCCTCTGGATCTCCTGAAGGTTTGTAAATTAATTGAGTCTGGCTCTGTGAAAAGGGGGTATAATGCATGTGCTTAAAGTGTAGTCCCATATTAGCCTGTGCAGTCCGCACAGGCTAATCAGGACGACACTTTCCGATTTTATGATATTTTTTGTTTAAAGAAAGTCTATTCTAAGCAAAAATCCATTTTAAGCGGAAAGTTTCGTCCCTGATTAGCCAATGCGGACTGCACAGGCTAATCTGGGACAAAACTTTACGCACACATTCATTAAACCCCATTTTCACAGAGCGAGGCTCAATTGTTTTTCCATCTGTTCTGCTCTCAACTGTGCAATGTAGGGCTTCATTCACTGATAAGAGTGTAAACAATTTGTGTCATACTTGCGTTGTATAATACAACTTTACAGGTGTAATTGAAAACAACGCACACATTTCTTGAGACTGTATTAATACAGTTGAATGAGGGGGTGGGGGGTTCTTCTTCTTCTTTACATTAATTGCAGAGCTCCTCTTGAGCATCAACGAAATTTGACTATTCAATGAGTTTTGGGCCTGGGTAGAACCAGTACTTGGTGTCAATGTGGGAGATTTAAAGAACGCTCCCACATTGGGGATCCAACCTGTGACCTCTCGATTGTTAGGCGGACAACATATCCACTACACCACTGCAATCTTGGGTTCTTGACCTTGAGTGGCCCCGGACTATTTACAGAATAGTCTGATCTATACAACTTGCCCAAATGTTTGCGTCCCCGTAATGCTCTTGTTAAGGTAAACATGCAATGTTTCCATTAAGGTGTTTCTACTACATGTATTCAAACTTCACAACCGTGTTTTTGTCATTGTGTGTGGTCACTTACTAAGTTCCATAACTCTGACATTCAATAAAGTAGACTTATGACACCTTTTTGTACTTAACAATTTGATGAAGGTCCAAATTCAACAACTCCATATCACTGAACATTCTTTTACTGGTATTCAACTGTAACTTCATAAAAGGGTCATTGTGTGAGGTCACTGACAAAGTTCCATTACTCTGACATGCAATTTAGCATAATAAAGCTCCCTTCTTATACTTACAAATTTAGTTAAGGTTTACGTTTAACATCTCCATTTCACTGTTTTTACTGCATGTATTGATTTAAAACTTCACACAAAGTGTGCAATTGATGAGGTCACTGACCAAGTTCCATAACTTTGACCTGCAATTTAGCATTATTACTGTAATAACTCTTAAGTTTTCTGACACTCTAAATTTTCCGATAACCCCAATTTTTACCAAAATAATTATTTTGTGTGACTTTAAATTTTCTGAAACACAGTATTTTGTCCAAAATTAATGACTCAAAATTGTTGTACAGTTTATTTTACAACTGTATTTTACCAAAACTCAGCCCTGTTGCGCTTATCTGGTGACTTTCGATTATGCGTTTTATCAACCAGATTAAGGTCATAAAACCTGGAAGATGATTGCCTTAGGGCAATTGATAACTATGTATGCCGGTAATAGACAATGGTACTCATGATCTTAAAATGAAACATACATAAATGTAATTTATACTATACTGCGTGGTATTTTATAAGCACATGCTATTATTTGTTTAAACAACTGATGCTATACACATTGCATACCCGTATCCATCGTCAATGCAATATCTTAAAGTGTCTCTAAACTTTCGAACATAAAAAATTGTTGTCTCTAAATTTTCAGACACCTGTATTTTTATAATATTTTCGGTATCTTAATTTTGAGGTAAAATTTAGATTAATTACGGTGGTCAAAATGATGTGACTTTTCAAAATCCGAGTGGCCCCAACCCAATTACCAAAAATGGTCGAAAAAAAACACTGATTATGTACGTAATCCCTTTGTATTGCAGGTGCACATTCAAACCCAACAGGGCAAGATGAGCTTATTCTCTATGGCTAAAAAGTTGTTCAAGACTGACGGTGTTCTGGGCTTCTACAACGGCTTGTCAGCCTCAGTATTAAGACAGGTGAGAAAGTGAGCCACGTTCCTGTGCAGTCCACACAGGCTAATCAGGGATGACACTTTTCGCTTTGATTGTGTTTTTTGTTTGTTAAAAGGACGTCTCTTCTTAGCGAAATGCCATTTGAGAAGGAAAGTGTTGTCCTATATTAAATTCTTACTCCACTTTTGTGAATTATTGCTATTTCAAACCCATTTATCTGGTCCCATCTTGAATTTTGATATGTACATGTATTTATCAAGCGATAATTAAAAGTGCTAATCTGCAAGTTGGAAGTCTATTTCCGCACATATTCAAGTGACAGTCGAACGCTTTTATCATCTTGTGCAGTAAAAATTGTTGACAAAATAATTGTTTAGATTTACGTTAACAAATTGAACTTTATCACATTTTTTTTAAATAATAATAATTATGTATAATAATAAAAATAATAATGATAATAATAATAAAACATTTGTTTATAGACATTGAAATTGCCCTATCACATTGTGTTGAGGGGTCACTAAAATATTTATTCTTGTATATGAATTGCTATTATTCTTTCTAAGATTACATAGAAATGTTAAAATAAAATAATCATTGTTTCAAGGACTTTCTCGTTCAAGTCTCCTTCGAAAAAACAAGGTTTGACTGTACTTCAAAAACACTTACTTATTGTAAATGTTACTTTTCATATTGTACTGTTTTGTAGTTGACCTATTCAATGACCCGGTTTGCAGTATATGATACTGGTCGTAAGTCACTGACACGGGATAGAAGAGCAATGCCATTCTATGAGAAAGTTGGCCTTGCTGGTTTGGCTGGGGCCCTGGGAGGATTTGTCGGCACACCAGCTGATATGATCAATGTCAGGTAAATATGCTGTGGGCTTAATGAATGTGTGTAAAGTGTCATCCCAGATTAAACTGTGCCATCCACACAGGCTTATCTGGGACGACACTTTCCGCTTCAATTGGATTTTCACTAAGAAGGGACTTACTTTAAAAAGAAAAATACCATAAAAGTGGAAAGTGTCGTCCCTGATTAGCCAGTGCAGACTGCACAGGCTAATCTGGGATGACACTTTATGCACATGGATTAAGCCCCTTTTTCCCAGAACAAGGCTCAAATGCATTCAAGTCATTGGTTTAGATTAAACCTATTTGTTGTAGCTTGATTGCGTCGAACGCTCATGGCTTATTAAAACGCTCTAAAGTTCATTTCCTAGGTGGAACAAATTCTTGGTGTTCGGAAGAGATCTCAAGAATGCTCCCACAGTGCTGATCAAACCCCCCAGTCATAAGGCCGACACAGTATCCACTACACTACAGCAACCTCTTAAATAATTATTCAAAGTCAAAAATAATTCAATGTGTAAAATGGGTTTGATAGCTTAAAAAAACTGTCTATAAATAGGGAATGGCTCTTTAAAGTACTTTATATTTTAGGCATATTTAATTGATGTAAGGTTTTTAGTAAGTAACTGTTATATCAATTTTACTGTATTTAAAGTACAGTTGTTTTAAAATTTAAGATCTTTGCATTTTGTATCTGGATAAAATCTGTTCTGAGACCTGTTTTTCATTATTTCCAGAATGCAAAATGATGTGAAGTTACCACCAGAACAGAGACGAGGGTATGTACAGTGTATGATAATGTCCTTAATGTTCTCCAGTCTCATTTCTAGGTCCATTATTTCAAAGAGTTGACAGACTTTAACTTTCAAATGATATTGTTTATTGAACTTGTTTTTTATATTTTTAAATTTTTGCATAAATGATCTTCATTAAGTTTATGTTACCAGGTGCTGTACCTTTCTTTCACTTATATTCAAATATTTTTATAAAAATTTAATAAAAAACAACAACCAAAATTCTCATAAAACATGTATAGGAATGATGTTGTTTACGTGATTTCAGGTGCAGATATTATATTAGCCTTGCTTTGAGAAAAAGGTGCTTAATGCATGTGTGTTAAGTTTTGTCCCAGATTAGCCTGTGAAGTCTGCACAGGCTAATCACAGACAACACTTTTCGCCTTAACTGGATTTTTGCTAAGAAGAGACCTCCTTTGTGCAGTTAGCCCTGTTTTCTCAGAACAAGGCTCATATCTTTATTATATAAATAATTAAATATAAAATTATTAATAATTTATTTTCAGTTACAAACATGCCATAGATGGGCTGTATCGAGTCGTCAGAGAGGAAGGACCTCTCAAACTCTTCAACGGGGCTACCATGGCTACCACTCGAGCTGTGTGTGTCACCGTGGGGCAGCTCGCGTGCTACGATCAGATTAAAGGAATGCTTCTTGGCACTCCACTGTTTCAGAAAGACAACGAGATGTTACATTTTGCATCAAGTTTCTCAGCAGTGAGTGGAAAATAGTATTTTGTCGCAGATTTTATAGCTATACATTTATGTAATGAAAATGTTTGATTGTGAAATTATATGTAAAAATGTAAATATTGTACTGTTTTGGTCTCATAAAACATTCGGGTAAACAAAAAAACAGTAATATAAAAATGTATTTTGCAAACATCATTCCTTTAGTAAAATATGCCTCCTTTTGAATCAATTTGTAATCATCTATTGGATTTTAAAGTATTAATGTCACAGAAATTGAATAAGGTTAAATCAGTATAGGTTGGCATTTAAATTTTAATGCCAAGTTAATGGTACATACAATGCAAAAGTTTAAGTTGGTACAAGTAAAGGCTATTTGATGCAAGTACATGTCAACCAAAATAAAGAGACAGTAGTTTGCTATGTGTCACTAGCTATATCATTTCAAGCCTGATCTGTGAATAGGATGGTATTCCAAGTAATTACATGTAATATGTAAACTCTGAAACTGTGCAAGAAACTGTGCATGTCTTTGGCAGGGAGGAATCGCTACACTTTTAACAATGCCCCTCGATGTGATGAAGACAAGGATGATGAATGCACCTCCGGGGACATATTCGGTATGACGTAACTTGTTGATTCAACATTTAAGGCTTCTCTTTTAAGCTCATCTGAACTCGACATGCACATGTTGAGTTTTTGCGAATACACTTTGTCAGTGGTACGTTGTTAACACTTACCTTGTGAACACTCTAGAGGCCAATAAATTGCCTAATCTTCTTGAAAGTTTGGTCAGAGTATTTGTCCCAATGATATCTCGGCCCAGTTTGAAACTGGGTCAGGTGGTGTCAAAAACATGGTCATAAGATTGAAAAAAAAAACAAGCTTGTGACCACTCTAGCAGTCACATTTAGCCCATTAGTCGTGGAACTTACTCGTAATATTAGTTTTTTGCTTACCCGAGCCTTAAACATAAGTAAAGTGAATTTATTTAATAGAAAGCATTGGACCTACTTATGACCAAGGTCAAGTGCTATCTTACACTAACGTTATTTAAGAAAAATCATTTGGTAGTTTAATCCTATCATTTCCTTTGTTTATATTAAGCCACACACAATAAAATCAGGCCCATTAATATTTTTAGGTATTTAATTTCTGTGTCTGGTAATGTGATTATTGTAATAAACAGTCAAAACTTAGTATTAATGGGTATTTTTTTTACCATGATTGTATTCTTATATTTTAGAGTATTTTTGCCTGTGCCAAAGATATTGCTGTCAATGGGCCTCAAGGCTTCTTCAAGGTAAGTGATCTACGTCAAGGTCAAAGATTCTGCAATTACTCAAAATGTTAAGACCTAGGTTGATGATTCTGAAATGTCGATAGAGGGCTATATGGGCATTGGCACGTTATTTCAGTTTTTTCGCCAGACAAAAATTGAGGTAACTGGTTGCTATGGTGACACGTGCTAAGGTTACAGAAATCATTGAACAATTTAAACCTGGATCCTGTGATAATGCAAATAGTACGTAAGCTAGGTGGATGACATTTAAACTATTGATAATGTTCATTATGAGGAATGTGCACGTTATTTCTGCCTGGTGGTCCAAACAAATTTGGATGCTGGGATAACTCAAAAAGTACGGAAAATGGTCACATGGTGAATATGTATGTAAATGTGGTTGCTATGATTATAGAAGTAAGTGGATACTTAAATCCAAATCCTGCAACAATAAATAAAGTACTCTACCTTAGCCCTTTGAACGCTGGAACCGGATTTTGAAGGCCTTTGCAAACAGTTTGGATCCAGATGAGATGCCACAGAACGTGGCGTCTCATCAGGATCCAAACTGTTTGCTATTCTGATAGTATTCTTTGAAAAAAAATCGAAGAAAATGCTAATTTTAGAAATTTAGCAGACAACATTTTAGCAGACGACAAATTTCCCAGCATGCAAAGGGTTAGTTCATAAAACTTAGTATGTGGATTGAGGGCCTTATGGGCACTTTGCATGTCATTTCAGTTTTGTCTGTCTGTTTTTCTGTCTGTCTACCTGTCTGAAAAATCTGGATGCTGTGGTAGCTCAAAAAGTACTGAAGTTAGGTTGATGAAACTCAAAATGTTATTAGAGGGCAAAATGGGCAATATGCACATTGTTTCAGGGTTTTTTCAAACACAAATTGTGGTTGCTATGGTTTCAGAAATAAGAAAAAAAAAATCATGATTGTGCTTTGACTCAAAAAATTTATAATCTAGGTTGATGAAACTCTGTGCGTTGAGGGCCAAATGGTGAATAATATGCAAGTTATTTAGGGGTTTTCCATCTGACTTTGACAACATTAACCCAGTTAGGGACTGCTGTTTTGTATGTGATAAAAAACTCGTGGTCATTTAGATGATGAAAACAATAAGCATAAATTCAAACATGAATTTTGAATATAAAACATGTTCATAACCTTTAAATTACAGATATTCAACTTGATTTTAAATCAAGATATAGTGTATATTTTGATGTTAAGAAATAAAAATTAAAGACGCATCGTAATTTTAAATCAAGATGAAGTGTATATTGTTGATGTTTAGAAATAAAGATTTGAAACACATGGTGAGTATGTTATTCAACATAGGAGGCATTGTTTCAGGGTTTCATGCCAGCCTTTGTGCGACTGGGGCCTCATACAGTGTTAACATTCATGTTCCTAGAACAGATCAGGATGAACTTTGGAGACGACCCCCCACAGAAACACTAGTGTAATTCTTACAGTCACCATTTCTGTTGTTTACATGCACATACTTTTTGGTTTTGTATTGGTACACATACAGTACATATGCTGTATCATTAAAATTATTGCTAGGCACTGATTGAGAGTGAAATTGTATCTGCTGGGTTTTACCTCATGGGTCCCAAGGAAAGTGTGATTTCAAGGGTCCCAAGGAAAGTGTGATTTCAAGGGTCCCAAGGAAAGTGTGATTTCAAGGGTCCCAAGGAAAGTGTGATTTCAAGGGTCCCAAGGAAAGTGTGATTTCAAGGGTCCCAAGGAAAGTGTGATTTCAAGGGTCCCAAGGAAAGTGTGATTTCAAGGGTCCCAAGGAAAGTGTGATTTCAAGGGTCCCAAGGAAAGTGTGATTTCAAGGGTCCCAAGGAAAGTGTGATTTCAAGGGTCCCAAGGAAAGTGTGATTTCAAGGGTCCCAAGGAAAGTGTGATTTCAAGGGTCCCAAGGAAAGTGTGATTTCAAGGGTCCCAAGGAAAGTGTGATTTCAAGGGTCCCAATGACCATTTAATTTCAGGAGTCCCAAGAACTTGTGTTGTTAATATTTAGGGTTCCTATCAGTGACAGTGGGGGTCCAATCATTTTACAACAAACTCACATACATGCCTTTATCTGCCACATAATTTCCAATGTTTTGTAGCAATACAAGATGGAATAAACAGATTCATTGCATTATAAGGTGATGTTTTGATCATTTTAAGTTAAGGTCTAAAAATTTGCGGAACAAATTGGACACAAGCTAGAATAATTGGAGGGTTCCTTGCCCACTATGTAGGGGTATTTGATGCAGAAGGTTTTGTATATTAAAATCATGATATCTGAGCAATTTATTATATACCTATATATATTCTTACGGAAATCTCTTTGTATATTTGGCATCAAATACAGAAGACGAGATCAGATTTCCGTATATCACAGTGTGAATTCCATTTCCGTATAATACAGTTGGAAAAAAACAGTTTTTGAATGATGTCATTAATATATTGATCATAATGATATACGATGGCATACATCATTTGTTGCTTGGTGATATGTTATGTTGTTTTTCATGGTAAAAAAGGTATACATGTATAATAAATGAAATATTCCATGGTCATGTTCCGATGATTTGTATTGCACTCGTTCATTGTGAAAAAATGTATTCTCCCCCTGCAAGCTAGTGAAATACATGTACGTCACACACTCAACTTGTGTGATAAATCCATTGGACCACCACTGTCATGTGATTTTCCTTATGCATAATGAAATACACAATTTCACGCTCAACCCTTGATGTATAAATGGTTGGTTTAATTATATAGGGTTAATGGTTATTTTCTAAGAAATAAAGTTTCACTCCAATAGACAGTATAATATATAGGAGACTATAAGTCATTTGTATCTGTTTTTTGTAATCACTTGCAGATAGATTTACAGTATTGCTAGTCGTGTAACTGCCATTATAGAGATAGCACATATCATGTGTTTTACTTGTTGTGCATTTTAATACCAGTATCCTGTTTTATGATAATGATTAATTGAATTCTTATGATGATGAGAAATCTGAGGCTGTATTGGCCTTATGTTGTTGTTTAAATCTCACATCACTCAATACATTTAAAGAGATATCATGTATAAATAAAAGTTACACTCCACTAAATCATGTTGTATCCCTATGTGGTAATGCTTATTTCTAGAACTTTCCTTTTCTCTTCTGGTTTTAAGCCATGTAGGGATAATACCCATGTCTTTTGTGGTTATTTCCTGTATCTTTTGTATGTCTGTAATATTTTGGTGCATTTTATTGGACTCTGTTGAAAGATGAACATGTGTTGTCCGTTTATTAAACTTCTGTGTTTTGTTGAAATCTTACTGCCAAAACCATGTTTTCCTAGGGTGCTTTCATATGAGTGAATGTGATTTTCTTTGATTTGTTATATGACATATCTTTAGTATTCCAATTTTTTAAAGAAGACATATTCATCTTTACAATGGTACTAGCCTTGCACAATCTGAAATAAAGAAAAGGCAGGAAAAATGTCTTAACAGATGGCCATTTGTTGATGTAACCCCATGTGAGTTTGATTAAGTGTACACTAACCTCAATATTTTTTTCTTTAATTTTTGTATTCACCATAGTTAAATAGTTATACATGTTTATACTATTTTTATCAACAACATGTGCATGGACCCTTTTCACATTCCAGAAATTTAGCTCTGTAGGAGTTGTCTTCTTGATAAAAACTAATCGAGAATGAGGCTGACGATGCAAACTGAGATTGCCTTTAGAGGCATCATAATGTTCAGTGAATAAAATGTTTAATACATTTTTTTGTAATGTTTAATTTGTCAAAGAAGGTTTTCCACTGAATTAGCCTAGTTTGTGTTCTAGTATTTTGATATATTTCCAATTCTTTGTTTATATTACAAAAAATATTGAACGATCACAACATAGCGCCTTTTTGCTAGTGTATGTGATGGACTCATGATTTTGTTAATTGAAAAACAGCATTTTAGAAAATAATTTTACAAAGATTGAACTGTATATCTTTATCTTTTATAGTAAACCAGTGCATTGTTACTATTTAATTTAAATAAGATCTTGTTAAAACTTTTGTATTTTTTGTAAAGTGTTTTTAAGGGATGGTCATGAAGAAGCATGTAAATTTGTTTTTCCTTTTATCAGAATACCATGAAAGTGAAAGGATATTTTCATTCCACCGGTATATGGCTTTTCTAAATAGTACGCTCTGAGATATGTACCAGTATGCAGGAGTTGGTTCAAGGAATGTTTTATATGTGTACCTTTGCAGCTGGTCTGTTGTATTTCTATTACAAATTGACATTATTGCTTTGATTATAAAGTGATTTTTAGAAAACTGCAAGTAATGTGTACAAGAGTGTGAGTGGTTCCATTTGGTGCCATATTGGACGTATTTTTAACTTTAGAACTTTTTTTTTCTCACAGCTGAGTAGTAACTTTGTATGCTGTTATTTGTTTGTTATGTTTGTATGCTTATTAATTTTAATTAATAAATAGAATTTGATGAAGAGGGCTTTTCACTTTGTTTCTTCTGTTAAAGTGTAATAAATTACAATTGTATAATAATATATATAATATATATAGGATCTGACATGAGTTGTCATATCATATCATATTTTATTAAACGAGTTTAGGAANGCTTACTAATGAATTTCCAGGACGAGTTTAATAAAATATGTTATGATATGACAACGAGTGTCAGATCTTTTTTATCACATGCTTTAAAACTAAATTAAATACATCTTAAAAAATTGACCAAACAAATGCTGATAGATCTAAAAGTTGTTTACTATTGTGACGTCATTTCATGTTGACGATGTCATTTCACCAAAATAAAGCCATGCAATTGGTTAGTTATTTATTATGTAGCAAATGAAAACGCTTAAAAATGTTGTATTACACAAGTGTAATATAAAAAAATACGTAATGTCTGTATTACATTGAAAACAAGGTATAGCATGTGATAAATTATAATGTATGTGATATTGTTATGTGCACAACCAATGGTATTCCATATATTGATTATAATTGACTAGGTTTGGTTTAAGGTAATGGCTATGAAGCTTCACTTCACCACAATTGAAACAGGTTATGTGAATGATTGCTAATTATTAAACAATGTTTTATCTGCAAGTTAAATCTCTTTTGTAACGTAATAACCATGGTTAAGATTTAATATCTGAATGCAATTACGTTTGCTTAAAAACAATAAACAGTACAGTTCTGCGTGTTTCTCTCTTAAACATGTTAGTTTACAACCCAAATGTTAGTTTAAAACCCATTTAAAGTGTTGAAATTCTGTCACATTTAAACCCTGTGTTAGCCAGTAATGCGGGAGGAAGCAGTGTCCATTCATGGCCCAGAAAATTCAAAACTTTAACCACTGATTAAAGCTAACCATGGTTACCATAATTTATTACCGTACATGCAGATATTTAAATATAATTATTGGTAAATTTATCACTGTACAAATTATGCACAAAGTATTAACTAGTTCTGCATATTTTTTGCAGATCTGCAAATGTTCATCCTAGTAAATATATAGTAGTAAAGTAAGATAAATATGTTTCCAAACTTTAATCATGGCTAGTTCCAGAATAACAGCATCTAATCCAGTTTAAACTGGTAGAGACATAGTTTAAAACAACACATTGTAGATGTTTAATGGTTTATTCAGTCATTTTATACATTACAAAATCTTACTTTTATAATGCATGACATCGTCAAAAACTTTTGCAGTGATGAGCTAAACTTTATACCAAACAAACGATATGTAAACTTAACATTGATAATTATAGTTAAAATATAATACAGCTATCATGCTATATAAAACATGACATAACATGAACAATTCTTAATTATGTTATTATAACAATTCATCAATTAAACTTAAGGTTAACTAGCAAGCAGATCAAATATGAAACTGAAAAAATAACGGGTTGATTTCACTTTCAAATTTATAGAATAGGCATGGTAATATATTGTATTTTACTAAATTATAAAATAGTTGCCCGAAAGGTCATTTATTTCTATAAAATGAATACAAATTAACTGTTGTTCAACATTGTTTTCTCTATATAAATTATTCAACAAAAATTTATATCAAAGAAAGTAACAGCAATTTTTAACCTGTAACTGTTGAAATAAATTAAAATAGTCTTTTATTAGCAACATAATAAGTGTGGTAAATATATTACGCCTTTATGTAAAAGTAAGAATTGTGGTATATCAACTGAATTGTTGTAGAGAAACTTAAATTAATTTATGGTTTCATAATTGTTCCGCATACATGAAATATCGGTGATAACATCTATATAACTATGTGATACCAAATAGAGGGAAAAAACATAATTAAATCTTGTTTTTGAAGTGAATTAATATGTTAACTAATTGAACTGCAATGTAAGAAGAATCAAATATACGTAGAACAAATATTGTTGTGCTTAATATTCCTCCCATTAAATATTTATTTGTATATATATATAGATACATTCTAATCAGAAAAAATCTTTTCAGAAGAGATTGTCCTTCATGCAAATGTTAGTCATTTTTTTCAATTATAATAATAACATTAAAAAAAATATATAACAATGTAAAATAAAACTTTCAATATAAAAAACATGTTGAATCAAATGTTTAACTATCAATCAAATTTATTTCTAGTTAATATAATATTTACATACTGCCTAAAAAACGCATGGAATGCATTCAAATTTCTAAATATTTCTCTTTTTTTTGGCACTTTTTATACATTTTATCCATATACAATTTTGAAGAACAGGGCATGTGTTCACAAAACAACTTTAATACCAAAACTTAATTTCTTAACTTCATTAAAGTCCCTGGATATTAATTTGTTGGGAACTTATAAATAATGCTTCAATGTTTTACATTTTACCCTTTTGTAAAAAAGGAAAATCGTTACAAAGCAACACGTTTACCTTATATCCCCCTTGTCAAATATAGATTGGAAAACTCCCAGCACATAACCATAACATATGATTTTATTTTCTGAAGCACAAGAATGTCACTAAGAAGACTGAGCAAAAATGGTGACAGACCCTAATGCTACATGAACATTACAACACACAATCTATAATACTTTCAATACTGTCATGTCATGTTATACAGTGTGGCACATTGGCATTCACATTGGGAAGAACCTCAAGGCCAACACAAAATTATTCATGTTTCTGGTCCCCAGAATAACTTATTTTTGTTTTGGATCCCCGTCAAACCTTTGGTCTTAAGCCTTATTGAATGCAGCGTAGACTTTGCAATAATTATATTATTGTTATTTATTCAAAATTTGAACAGACTTTTTTACTGTTGCCACATTTGTTGATAACTTTGGGATGAAGAATTGTCAATCTGCTGAGACCCATCTGTATCCTATGGTCAATCTTCATGTATATGGACACATCTCATCCTATCTACCTTCATAAATTTGTTAATTGGGACGGGAAACCAGAAACAGGGCTATTTTCATTTGGCCTATGAGAAAAAAAAATCAACAAAGTACTTGATGCAAAAGAAAATAAATAAATAAACCTGGGACGGATTTCTGAAAGAATTATCACAAACATCAGCACTTCCTGTGAATACATATAAATGCATAATCTTTTTTATAAATAAATATATATATATATAAAGGTATATGTATATACTATCAAATATATATGTACAGTAAACACGCCAAAAGCATTTGCATCATAAATTGCTGTTCTAGATGTTTCCATGCTTATATAAGTTTCCTTAACATCTTGATTGTTTGGTGGATCGACCATTCTTTTGATGCACTTCTTCACAAAAGTTAATTACAATTTACCCACAAGGCACGTACTTAATAAAGCAATCTAGCTTATCAGCAGTAGGTATATTTAAAACAAGAAATAAAACATTAATCTATGATAAGGCACTTTGGTATCAAAAATTATTTATGTAAACATGGTTCTTTAAATATTTATTTAAATAACAAACAAAAAAGCACAATTGAACGATAAAGCACTTTAATTAATGCACAGTTAGTTTAAATTTATAATTTAAATTATGAATTTCAATCTAAGTGGGATAGGCACTTTATCAGCTCTGTCACTTGGAAATCCTGTTATTTTATTTCTATACATTACACAAAATTCCAGATAAAAATAAATTATTGTTCTATATGTATCAACAGTATAAAAATAACTATTGCAAGAAATTTCAAAATCCTATCATCTACATGTACACCAGTAGTAGTTGATTAGTTACGCACATACTATCTATACTTAATTAAACCAATACAGAGCGTAACATTAATAATGCAAACCTATTGTTTCATTTGATCAAACTAATGTTTAACCCTTTGCATGCTGGGAAATTTGTAGTCTGCTAAAATGTCGTCTGCTGAATTTCTAAAATTAGCATTTTCTTCACTTTTTTTCAAACAATACTATCAGAATAGCAAACAGTTTGGATCCAGATGAGACGCCACGTTCTGTGGCGTCTCATCTGGATCCAAACTGTTTGCAAAGGCCTTTAAAATCCGGTTCCAGCGTTCAAAGGGTTAATAGATAAGCTGGAATGTTCATATCTGTACATCCATTATTTAGAATTAAAAACCGACAGTATATACAAACATACTGTCAAACATTTTGGAAAGTGTCAAAGCTTATATCAGCAGCAAATGGCTGGCAGCCATGTAAAGTCTATCAGGCTTTTATAAATAATACAAAACTATAAATGAAAATCTGAGCTTCATAATAAACAAAACTGATATGTTTACATAAAAGGAGACAGTTGGCACAAACTGATTGTATCACACAAGAACAACTGAACAAAGAAAACAACAAAAAACATAATACACTTTTGACTAAAACAATAATGTGTTATCAAAATAAACAAAACAAGTCAAGAAAATGTATCACATGTAGGTGACATCAGCAGCACTGTTTATTGAATACTGTTTTTATCAGCACATGAATTCTCTCCCTTTTGTATCACCTCATGAATTCTCTCCCCTGGATAAGCACATTTGGGTTAGTTCTGACCGTCTATTCTCATCATAACAGCAGCATGTGTTGGCACTTAGAGCACTATCCTTTCTTGAGCTATATACCGGTAGTACAGGCATTATTACCTGAGAAATGTGTCCCAACACCATCAATGCAATTTGCAACCATTTTCTACTTACTTACACTTTATAACACTATCTAAACCCCACACTACGCTTGGAAGTGTTTATTTGGAATTGTGAGTCCATTACCTCACTTATGAAAGACATAAATGATTATTTGGCATATGAATGTGATTGATAATAACAACAATTGTTCGCCTGCTAGGAGAAATATTTCTAAGTCACATTTATCTTATTTACCCTTAAAGATACAATCCCTACTACGAATATATATCATGTAATGTATATACATATAATCTAACACTCAAAGCCATTCGCTCACTTATTCCATGCCGGCTTTGAAGGCTTCACACTTTTCAGAAATTTCTGCAGTGTGTTTTTTTGGTCCTGTGAGTTTTTGTCCTGGGAAGACGCTCTCCGTGTTCCGGGCGTTGCCTCGAGACGAGCCCCTTGATCACTGAGGGGCCGCCGTCCCCCCGTAGCTCCCTGCTCGTCCGCGGGATTCCCCGAGGGTTGATCACGTGTGGCGCCACCTGTGACAGTAGCTGGAGCCTTACGCTCAGAGTTGTCTCTGTTGGGCCCACGTTTGCTCACTGATTGTCTAGGCTGAGAGGCCCCCTCCCCACCAGGAGGCTTGGAACTGCCCCCAGGCTGATTTTTCCAGTTCAGGAGCTCCTTTCTCTGACGCTCCAGCTCGTTTATTCGGCATTTCCAGTTTAGATCTTTCATCTCATTCTCTGCTTTTCTGACTAGAACTTCCTCATCATTGTCTAAGCCTTCAAGCTGAAAAGTTGAACACATATATTATTTGATGTTATTTTCATCAAATGTTTGTAATAATAAACATAAGTGATTTCTCACAAGTTGCAATTCAATACCATTTATTTTTGAACGAGTTCAGCAATTTTGTTACTAAGTGAGCCTTGGCAAGCTTACTAACCAATTTCCTGAACTAGTTTAATAAAGCATGGTTTGAAATGACAAAGAGTGCCAGATCTTTTTTATCACATGCTTTTAAATGAGCAAATTACAGTTTAATACAAAGACTATCAATATTGTAAGAAGATTGTAGAAATAAATCCCTAGAGTACCTTCTCCATGCGTTTCAAGACTGCATTCCAAGTTGGCGTTAGTCGTGCCATCATGCTGGTAAGCTGGACACGTGAGAACTCTTGTTGTTCCCCGGTCGCTGGGATTGTCTGCTCCGACCCCGTACTGCGACTGGATTGGCTTGACGAACTTCGACTAGATATAGACTGGAACCCTGGAAATCTCACGCGACGGAATGCCTGCAACAGTGTTTGGAATCAAATTTCACATACCTGGTCAATTACAAATGAAATGATGTTTTATATGACAATTCATGAAATTAATGTGCAATCTTGCAATCCAAATCAATAAATATCCTCTATAGACCTAATCATTTAATTTTTAACAAAGAGAAATCAAAGCTTAACAAGAACATGGATTTGAGAAATGACTTGGTCATTAGGTGCATAGTTAAGGGGCCTGACATTCCAGAAATATTTTAAACAAATGAACATTTTAAGGATATTATTTCGGTATATATGAGCCACATTCTGGGAAAAGCTGGCTTAATGCATGTGCGTACAGTGTGGTCCCAGATTAGCCTGTTCAGTCCACACAGGCTAAATCAGGGAAGACACTTTCAGCTTTTATGGTAATTTTCATTTAAAGAAAGTCTCTTTTTAGTGAAAATCCAGTTTAGGCAGAATGGGACAGGCTTATCTGGGACAACAGTTTACACACAAGCATAAAGCCCTGTTTTTCCAGAAGGCAGCTCAAATCAGCATGAAGGATTTTCAAAAACATGTTTTTTTAAGTATTATTCATTTAGAATAAAGTAGCTTTAATCAGATCATGCAAATACTCAGCTTTGAAAGAAACAATAACATACCGGCTTAGGTTTCTGCATGCCGGCCCAGAGTTTGAATCTCTTCAACATGAACTCTATCATCTCGTGGTCCTGCATCTCAATGGTGGCCTTGAAGGTCTGCTGGGACTTGATGGTGTGGTAGGTGCTCTGCAGGATGGCAATCACCAGGGCAACCATGATGCCATAGGCAAAGGTGTAGTAGGAGTACACATACAAGTGGGTGATGGCCTCTTGGTGGTCCAGCATGGGTAGAAAGTTGAAATGTCCACGAATCATCACCAGGAGTGTGTTGGCTGCATGACCAACTGTCTCAAACTCTCCCAGAACACGGCCATACAGCTGAAACAAAATATTGTGCTGTTTGGTCAACTTGGAACTTTAATGATGAAGCATTCTGAACTGTTTAATTGAATTGGTTAACATTTATGTACTGTTCCAAGTTTTTTATTCCATGAAATAGACCCATTTCTGTTTACATGTAAACTTAATTGCAGTGATCATTATACAAATGTACGCATTATTTACCCTTCCTTTATTTAAATTAAATTATTCTTATACGCATCTCAAGCTGTGTATTTGGACTAAAAAGTGTTTGATCCCTAAAAACAGATCTGCAATAGTAGTAAATAAATTCAAACTATTGACAGGAATACCCACACACATTTATTATTTACTGTTGCAAAGATATTTTAAATAAGTTTAAAACACGAAACACATTCCTTGCCACCGTGTGCAACAGGCCAATCGAAATGACAGCAAGCACTCACCAAGTATCCGACCTGCGCATACACCATCAACAGTATGAGGAAGATCAGGCCTGTTCCCAAAAGGTGGCCGAAAGCTTGACTCAACGTCTCCTCGTACACTTTCATGAACTTGACAAAACGCAACTGCTTCACGACCTGAGAGNTCGCTAAGAAGAGACATCATTTAAACCAAAACTTCCATAAAAGCGGAAATTGTCGTCCCTGATTTGCCTGTGCGGACTGCACAGGCTAATCTGGGATGACAATTTACAAACAAGCATTTCACCCAGTTTTCTCAGAACACGCCACATATTCACAAAGATACATATGGAAATCTAACCTTAAGTTATACTTAAGGGAAATGTTCAGGTCAAGTTTTATGTAAGAAATCTAGTATGTTCTGCTTACAAAAGGTCAAACTATTGCTCACAGTAGTAATATTTACATGTTTATAACATACAAATGTTAAACCACTCAAAATAACAAAGCCAGAGACTTAAAGAATTTCATGAATTTAAAGAAATTCCTAAGGTTTTCGCTAAGGAGCTTTGTAAATACGGGCCCTTATGACATTGACCAATTGTTTTCAGACTTATAACATGGATCACATTGCACATGGAGATCAGCATGTTTGTGATTACCTTGTACATAAGAAGGAACAGCAACCACGCCTGGAGGTATCGAGTTCCCACATGCATATATGCCGTCCGCTCGAAATTCGTGAAGCTAGTCATATTTGCCAAGAACTCGTTGAATGTGCTGGTAGCCTCGACAACACAGCCGATGTACATCCCCACGGAGACAGTTGCCATGAGGGTGGTGGCAATCTCGTAGTAGTTCCACCAGTCCTTGAAGAACTGCCTGCCCAGCTCTCGTATCTGCAGGGCCAGGTGCACCCAGGAGTAGAGGCTCACCAGGAACAAGATGCACTGAAATTGCAGAGGTATTGTGGTACTGTAAGGCACGTAAATTAGGAAGTCTCATCTAAACAAGAATCCAGTTTAGGAGGAAAGTGTTTTCCCTGATTAGCCTGTGCAGAATGCTCAGGCTAATCTGGGACAACTTTTTACGCTCATGAATTAAGACCAGCTGAAATCTGAAGCAACAGAGATATATGAAGTCTGCTGCATAAATGCTTAAGCTATTGTCGTTATGTAAGAATCAAACCAA
The DNA here is from genome assembly GCA_007657795.1 of Dreissena rostriformis. NCBI lineage: Eukaryota > Metazoa > Mollusca > Bivalvia > Myida > Dreissenidae > Dreissena > Dreissena rostriformis. The sequence continues at coordinate 118,432 of VMBQ01001004.1, read as the reverse complement.
TGACTTAATATTATCAACAAAATCATGTCTGAAAATTTCATCAATATAAGATCTTCAAGAAAAAACATTCGACTACCGAAAGAAAAACATTATATTTTTTATTTCTTCATTTAACTACAAGTTAAAAAAATTCTATCAAAACTAAACAAAATAAAAAACTAACAAACAATTTAAGTCAACCCTTTCTATTCACTGCTATCTCAACACCTACCTCAAGAATCATCAGTGGGTCCACTTTCCTGTCTTCAAACCACAGCAGTTTCTCGCTCTGTACTTCGTAGCTGGCAATAGCGCCCCCAGTCAGCGGAAACTCAACGAGCATGGCCACCATGGCAGTGATGTCAGAGCCCGGGCTGTACAGTGCGAACTCGAAGATGACCGCCCGGGTGAGCAGGTCCACCCAGCCCTTGTCCTTGAGGTCCTGGAGGATGGTCAGTGTCTCCTGGTAGGTCGTGCCCAGCTCCATGGGGTAGCCACCGCCAGGGTAGATGGCCACGTGGCCTATCTTGTGGGTGCTGCATGGGAAATGAGGCATTGGTGACAGTAAATGAAACGAAAGTTTTAAGAGATGAAAAAATCCTGAGCTGATAATAACATAAGGCAGAGCAGAAAGCTCCAATCTTTGTTGTCATAGGCTGCACATGAAATACAGTCTGCCTATTTTAGTTTTTTTTTTTAATATTCAACTTAATTCTTCGTTAGGAACTTAAATTCGTCAATTGGTCTAATGACAAAATAAACAAAAATTAATATGTGGAGAATAATCATGGTTTCACAGTATATAACAAACCTTCCCAGCTGTGTGGCAGAGAAGTGTTTCCATGAGCCGTTAGAGTTGCTGCCGTTCCATCCCTCTGTATAGGTGTCGGTGTCCTCATCATACTGACCCTCTCCGTGACACGTACGGTCGGTCAGTGTGGAGGCTCCGTAGTGGGCTGCAGCATTAGAGGCCTCGCACTTGGCTGAAATTACACATTGCATTTTAAAATGCTTTACTTCTGAGCAGTATCAATTTGAATCGGAATCATCTTTAGACTGGGATTTGAGTTTACACGTAGTTGAGTATTGACAATGTCGGTAAACTCACCAAAACCTTAAAATTACAAAAACACAGATTTACTTATAGCTTGCCAACGTACATGTTAGTCCACGTATGAGCCTCATTCTGGCCGGGCCCAGTAGGTAGCCATGTTCCTCATCCAGAGAGGTATCCTTGAGGTACAGCGAGTCAGCGTACACATTCTCTGTCCAGTCCCAGAACTCTTCAATACTGAAACATTGCAATTAAAATAAAAAAGTGAGCCTCGCTCTTGGATAATGGGACTTAATGCATGTGCATAAAGTGTCGTCCAAGATTACCCTGTGCAATCTGCACAGGCTTATCAGGGGTGACACTTTCTGCCTAACCTGTATTTTTGTTAAAAAGAGACTTCCTTTAAACAATAAATATCCTGAAGCATTAAGTGTTGTCCCTGATTAGTCTGTGCGAACTGCACAGTCTAATCTGGGATGATACTTTACGCACATGCATTAAGCCCGTTTTCCCAGAGAGTGGCTCAGATGTATTTAAAGAATGATCCAAAAAGCTCGGAGTTAATCAAGGACAAAATATTAGAAGAATTAACTACAAAGCTAAGAATTCATTAATATTGAAATATGAGACTGACAATTTAGAAAGCCAGACTCAACATCATTTGTGAATAATAACAGAAAACAAACAAATTCAAAACTGTTTTCAGCATAATAGTGCCACTTTACACGTTCTTGATACTGATAAAAGTTTTGATACTGATTCAATTTATAGATATTATTGATAATGATATTTTTTTGTATACATATTCAATTTATACCTGCTTATTCTTGAGAAGTTCTGTCCAGATGCTGTTTTCAGGGCAAAGAAGTCTCGTTCCACCTGTTTGGTCATCAGATAGGAGTCGTTACTGAAGTGTATGTAGACGATCGCCATCATCAGCCACAGGTAGAAAACATAGGCGACAAACTGGCGGATCATGATGTTCATCCGGTGTATGCGACGGCCTTCTTCCTTGGCTCGAACCAGGGCAAAACCTCCAATAGGCCGGAACTTCTCATCCTACAATGAGATGTACATAGTAAGTCTACAATTAAAATATACTGTAAAATCATTTATATTTGTGGCATTGAAATTTTGCAATTCTTCAAAACATGACTTTTTCATCGGCAAGTAAATTTGTTTGGGATTTTGGAAAAACATAGGAAATTACATCAGTCATTTTCCGATGTGTTTGTGTTAAAGTTTTTGATCATTCAAATCACTTTATTAACAAAAATGTCTCACAAATACTAATGATTTTATAGTTAAAAGGTAAATAGATTGATAAATAGCTTATAACAATAATGCCAATCACATTTCCTTTACATGCTTTTTTATTGAAATATTTGCTATGCTTATATGGCTATGTACTGATTGTATTTGCCAATAAAAATTGTCTGTCTGTCTGTCTTAAAACAGATTTGTACAGATTAAAATGCCAACCAGAAACCTTATGTTAGGAACCCCGTAGCAATCTTAAAAGTATTAACAATGTCACAGCCGTATTAATAAAACATATAATCCCTATTTGCATAAAAACATTTGAGTTTCATATTTCAACCAACCTTAATCTTTTCGTTGGAGTTGTCAAAGGTTGGTTTGATGTCTATCTGGTCATCATCCTCATCTTCTTCCACACTCTTCATCATAGCAACGACGTACACAGCAATCAGGAAGGCCTGAACAAGAAATATACACACTTTCATATGATTTTGAGCACATATTTCCTTCAAGGCTACACAATGCTTTTAATGACAATATCTTAAAAGTCATTATATTAGTTACCTGAACAAATAAATGAAAAAATAAGAATATTTAGTCAAATAAAGAAAAACATACGAGCTGTTTCAAACTTCTCATGTCAGATTAAGAGGAATGTATTTTAGTTTAATAGGTGATAAGTAATACCTGTAATACACAAACACATTCTTATGTGAAGTTGGATTAAGACATCACCATTGGAATTAACTATGATTTTTCAACAATGAATTATGTGCAGTTTTACCTGTTGTATTTATTAATTTTGACAAACTTTAAGTAAAATAGACACTTGCATATACAAATCTCATCATATACATTGAATTTAATTCAAAATCTGAATGTTTAATTAGATTTTGACAATAATCCGCAAAAATTGAAACCGTGTCCATGTGTGCATGAACAATGTTTAAAAATACAGTCTGAATATAAATCATCAATGATGAAAAACTGAAACCAAGTTTGTTAAATGATAAACAGATAAACAGCCAATGAATTAATATGATATAACAATGAACATCATGTTGAATTCAGACATGGTTAAAATACCTTGAGAGGCTCGATGATAAGGAAGCTCATGATGAGAGACAGGACAAGAGCCAGCAGCCACTGCATGGACTGGCTGTAGCCGAACTGGAAGCAGTAGAGGATCACCATGATGGTGGAGAACGCGCTGAGCAGGAAGCAGATCACGTAGGCAATGTACACACACCAGTGGGGCAGTGTGCACTTCTCCTTGGGCGTGTGAATCTTCACGTCGTGCGACTCCATTGTCATCTCGCTGTAGTAGCCAGCTGTGAGGTTGAAGAAGAAAGATTGTCAGATATGGAGTGGTTTACTGGTAAAGGGATGAAATACACTTGCATATTTCCTTACACATATAGAAATATTAGTTTTAACAAAACAGAATTCAGACTAAACATTATCATTATAATGAGTAAGAACAATGATTTGAATACTTCAAGGCTTTTCTGGAGTCATTGTCCAAATATCATGTTTAGAGTAGTTTAAGTCAAACAAGGCCATAATATATAATAATGAACTGGATCTGACTTCTGTGAGGATACCATGATTATTTAAATACTGATAACATCAAGGCATTCTTGACTTACTGGTTACAATAAATCACTCAAACCAACAGACTTACATAGCAGCAGACTTACTTACTCCTTAAACTGTTTGTGAATAAATGAGCCATCCTCTGTGAAAACAGGGCTTAATGCATGTGCATAAATTGCTGTCCTTAATAAGCCTGTGCAGTCTGCACAGGCTAATCAGGGATGACATTTTCCGCTTTTATTGTATTTTTGTTTTACAGAAGTCTCTTCTCAGCGAAAATCCAATATAGGCATAAAGTGTTGTCCCTGATTAGCCTGTGCAGACTGCACAGGTTAATCTGGGATAACACTTTATGCACATGCATTCAGATGTTGCTTACGTCTAATTCCAGCAGCAACACCAGTTGTTCCAGGTCGCTGTGAGAAGGAACCTCCAGCAGACGTTCTGCTGGCAAGTGACTCACGAGTTTTTGGCCAATGAGATCCATTGCTAGAACAGAAAACAAACAAAAAAGGATTGAATTTATTTTGTTCAAAAATATTGTACACTATCATATTTTATTAAGATTTTTCTCTGGTTAACTGTACACTAAAGGGCAGTGCTTACGCAGCACTTTCATAAATCTAATTCCTCAAAAACAGCTCAAGACATCAACTTGGAATGTCCAACATTGTTGTTTGAGAACATTTTAAACTAATCTACATTTATATCATTCAACCATGATATTCTGACACTTCTGGACCAAGTGTGGATAGTGTTGTTGAGTAGAGTCTATGTATAACATTTAACATCGCTGTTCCATTGTTTTACATCTTTAACATGTTTTTGTTCCATATTGAATTCAAGCTGATTATATTCCTTAAATATGACAAAACAGTTTTGCATTAAGTAAACCAAAAATTGTTTTCTTCATCAGTTTGTCCATTAACCCTATTCCACTCCAAAGCAAAGTGAAAATGTCAATATGCAGCATAAAATCAGAACAGCCTGTGAGTTACTGGTCATCAGTATCTTAGGGATGGAAATGAAGCCTTTAAAACTTGGATCAATTGAGAAAGGTCTTTAATTTATATAATTTAATTTTCTAATGGACTAAAAACGGATCAAAGTGAGGGGTAAACAAATCAAACCTTACCCATTGATCCTGGGGTCCGACCGTGGGTTGAACTTCTGTGAGCTGGCCTGACTGAGCGTGGAACCTCGCTTCTTGATGCCCCTCTGCTTGCTGCCATCAATGAGGCTCTCATCGTCGGAGTTCAGGATGTCCTCCAAGCTTCCCCACTGTGAGGATTTAGTTGTGGAGGCTTTCCTCAGCGAGTGGCTCGAGCGTTTGCTGCCCTGAGACTTCACGGACTTGGTCTCGGTCTCTTTCAGATCGGTCTCCATCTTATCCAGGTATTCCAACAGTTGGCTGGCGTCTTCCTTGCTACGGATCCCATGTGACTAAAATGCAGAAATGCCAGCAATGAATGAGTAGTCATAATTCAAACACTGTTAACATATTTTATACAAAAAAGGGATACTTTTTTCTTTTGAAAATTAGTCGCACTTTATAGAGGCAAACCGATTACTTAAAATTAAGCCAAATACAGTACCAAAACTAGACTAGCACAACATACAGAGCGAGATTCAATCTAATGACACACTCACCTTTCTTGTATCTTGGGTTGCTCCTCCTGCTTTGCTGGGAGCCTGACGTACAGTGGGCTGGTTGGAAGTTGTAGAGCTGGTGGATGGACGTGAATCGTTCCCGTCCTCGTATGAAGGCACGTTATCAGGCCACTGGAGAATGGCATCGTTGGTCCACAGTGGATCTGAGCTCGCGTTTGTCACCGCCACAGATGGACGCTGCTTCTGGTACAGGCTATCGTCAGTGTTCTCACGTTGTGTCTTGGCAACATGGCGGGATCGTCTTAGCGACCTGGCTGGCGCATGCTGAAAACACATAGAAAACATCTTGTTAAAAGATTGTTTTTTGAAGGTATAAAAACATTTCATTAAATAAGATTTAAATACCGGTTAGGTATTACAACAGTTCTAACATATACTTTGTAACACTAAGAATCAAGCACATAGAAGTGTTTCACTAAACAAAACTGTTTTTTTTTACACGAGAACAAGAAGTCTTACAGGCACAGAGTCAATGGTGCTCTCCCTTTCCAGGTCATATGGAATGGGGCCCATGTTGGAACTATTCAAGGAGCCGGCCTGGGAATCCTCGCAGTAGTTTTCAATCTCCAGAGTCTGAGCTGTCTGTGGTTTCTGGATACGGTCAAAGATGTTGGACTGAAATATAAAAATAAATATATGTAGTAGAAATTTGGATTATTCTCCGAACAATAATTTATGTTTAGTGCTTTTCAAAATAAAAATCCACGAGTTCACCAATCTGGTACACACACATTGAAGCTTTCACATGCCTAACATGTTCATTCTGATCAAATAATTATTCTTATAAGTCTGGGGGAGACTTTTTTATGTAGTTATACAACTGAAACCGACCATTGAACAAATTTTTCCGACAATATAAATGAGCATTGTTCTGTGCAAAAGGGTTAAATGAATGTGCGTAAAGTGTTGTTCAAGATTACCCTCAGCAGTCCGCACAGGCTAAACAGGGATGACACTTTCTGCTTTTACGGAATTTTTGGTTTGAAGGAAGTCTGTTCTAAACAAAAATCCCAACTAGGCGAAAAATGTCATCCCTGATTAGCCCTCGTGAACTTCATAGGCTAATCTGGGACAACACTTTAGCACATGCATTAAGCCAGGGTTTCCCAGAGCGAGGCTCATATAAATCAGATCCAGAGGACTGAAATCAACACCAAACATCATTGCTTTACACAGCTACCTTAGATTTGCTCCTCTTGAACAGAAAGATGAGGCCAATACTGAACGGCAGCACCATGACATTGCTGATGAGCGCCAGCACCATTTCCTCCCAGCCGAAACTGTCCCAGCCCAGGTCCTCATTGGTCGTCTGGAGGAGACCATACCACATGGCGTTCACGCCGACGAACGTGAACAGAAGTGTGAAGCAGCAGGTGAGACGCTGGACGCGTGTGAATCTGCTCTGCGCAGGGCGGTTAAGCAGCGAGAGCCACAGATGCTTGTCTGCCAGTGAGTTGAACAGAGCTGTCGACATGCGGTGGCCAAACTTGTGCATCTCTTCTGGGGCTGTAGAGGAAGGAAAAGCAGTTATTGAAGTGTTAAATTGGAGACACTTAAAAAACAACAATTTACATTGGAGGCAAATTCTTACAGTGATTCACGTTCAAAGTCTTTGTCAAGCACAGTTCTTCTAAAACATATTTCACATTTCAAGAAAAATGTAACACAGAAAACAAAATTATTTCCTTATGTCTTACTTGCGACTCTAATCTCCTTTTGTATTGATCCATTTTCTGCCTGCAAGGACAACCATGAGTTCGCAAAGAAGTAGTACTTCTGATCGGTCTGAAGGTCATTCACGATCACATGACTCAGGTACCATGAGGGCGACAGGCCTGTGTTATCGTGCCATATCTGAACCTTTCGCAAGTCTCCAAGGTTGACATCATAGGCCATGATAAACATGTCTGAGCAGTTTCGACCAAACGCCCCAGGCTTGCTAACATGCTGACGAGCTGACTTTCCGTAATCACCATGGAGACGTATCCCAACATGGGCAGTGGTTCCTATAAATATTTAAAAGAAAGAAATAAACTGTTTTGTATATCAAAGGTAAGGATTTTAAAAAAGCACCAGAAAAGAACCCCGTGGAGGAACGACACTGATTTAAGAAACATCCTTTTCATCTGACAGCACAAAACCGATTTCAGCTTTTAGCTAGAGCTTTGTTACTAAATGTGACTAATGACCCCACAACGCTCACAATGTTCAAGGGCAAATAACTCTGTAATATTTGAAACACCCACAGAGTGACTCCAATATACACCTTCTAAAACTTTGGTTGCGAGGGTATAAAAATGGTACTTGCTAAGGTTCCGACAATAAACACACAATAACACACTTGCAATAGCGTGTTAAACAATGGAATAATACCAACCTGCTCCAGGCAATCGTCCGGTAACTATGGTAACCTCGTATTTGAAGGAGCCATCTTTACCGCACAGTGGGATCAGTGAGATTCTGTTCACGTCAATGAGGTCCATCCGTCGACAGGCAATCAACAGGACGATGTACAGGAAGGCAAGCACGCTGCAGGTGATGATGGCCACTGGATTGTTGGCAAGGTCCAGTCGCTGAATAAATCATGGGAATATAAATAAATTATTGGCATTAAAACTGCTGAAGCTTTTCTGCGGTGCTCAAGTCATACATGTTAATCAAAGCCTTACATTAAAATACTATATACAAATAGCTATTCATGAGTTTAAAATAACGTCACACTATTGATATTAAAAGAGAAGTTTGTAGATCTTTAAAGATTTTCAGATTGTCAAACAGCATAAATAAAGTGGAAACCACTAGTAAACTAAATTCAAAGCAGAAATAACCCATAAATGCTTTCATTTTAAAATATTTCCTGTTAAGTGGACTCACAGTCAGGTCAGTGAAGTCTAGTTCATCAGGTGACAACAGGAACGTTCCCCCAAATGATGTCATGTGATTACACTTGCAGACCGTAACCTGGGCAACAGATTCTGCCTGCGGTGTGCACCCAGTATCTGACCAAGCAGTGGAGGTCTCATCAAAATAGAGGCAGCGTGAGAAATAGGTGCCGACAGACACCTCCACGTTCTGGTTAGCAGATACCTGGACCTTGAATACGTCTTTAGAGGTAGCAATCTCACTGGAAGAAAAACAGTTCATTTTGTAGATGATATGTTAAGTATTCTCTGCTTTAATGGCATTTTTTGTTTAAAGAAAGTTTTTCCATAGCGAAAATCCAGTTAAGGCGGAAAGGGTCGTCCCTGATTAGCCTGTGCAGACTGCACAGGCTAATTTGGGACGGCACTTTGTGCACATGCATTAACCCTTTGCATGCTGGGAAATTTGTCGTCTGCTAAAATGTTGTCTGCTGAATTTCAAAAATTAGCATTTTATTTGATTTTTTTTCAAAGAATACTATCAGAATAGCAAACAGTTTGGATCCTGATGAGATGCCACGTTCTGTGGCGTCTCATCTGGATCCAAACTGTTTGCAAAGGCCTTCAAAATTCGGTTCCAGCGCTCAAAGGGTTAAGCCCAGTTTTCTCTGAGAGAGGCTCATTTCTGTGAGAGCACCAGAAGTGTACAATAATTTGTCTTCCATATAAGTTATAGTTTTAGAACTTGTATTCTCAATATGCAAGTTGATTACATATGTAAATGAAACATAAATGTAAGCAGTCTATGGAAAAAATGTTTTTGTATTCTTAATTGTATAGCTATGACAGTACACACTTGATATAATGATCAAGTTATTTCTACCTCATATTATTCGAATCATGACATAATCCTTGCAATCCCTTGTGACTACTCACCTTGGTGGAATGTAGAACGTATATTCCCTGTGATCATGCTGTAGATCATTCATCATAGCTGCGGTGATCTTCAATGGCCTCACAAATTTGTTGGCAGCTGTTTCTCCAAAGGACACACCATTCTTCTTTAGCGTTGCAGTCAGTTCTCCAGACGAGTCTGTGAAATTGACCCGGATCTGAATATGCAGAGATTCCCCAGACACAGTGGGCAATGCAAGGGTACTTGTTTGGTAGTTTGCGTTCGCCTTCAGTGGCTTACTGCTAGTGGCATAGCTCATGTTGCCCAGTGGATCATAGCTCTTGGAGTGCACTAGTCCTGAACTGTTGATAACGTAAGGGGTGCTATCCCTATCAAACAGGTACATGGTGATTGCTGCAGAGTCTGGAAGGTTCTTCACAGGCACTGTGCTCCCGTCGATGCTGTAGAATCCTATAGACAGTGTGTTTGTGCCAATGTCAGAGGTGTCAAGGCCGAAATTGTACGGGTTTACCGTGCTGGCGGTAAACAGCTCAAAAATGGAGGACTGAGAGTATGACGTGTAGCCCACCACACTGGGCGGGACGTCCAGCTTGACTCCTGCCACCTGGAAGTCCTCCTGCAGTCTGTTCACGGACACATGCATCCCCATGGTTACCGATCCATCGCTGAGCTTGATCTGTATCGGTTCCTCATCAGCCAGCAGGGACCTCAGTGGGACGATCATGAGCTGGTTTGTGTATTCCACGGTCTTTATGATCATGGATTTGATCTGTTCCTCCAAGCCTCCGTACACCTTCATGGCGACGCTGCTGCTGACCTCCAGCTGGTACTTCTTGAGGTCGCCAAACATGGCGAGTGTGCCGCTGTCACTGACGTTGGTAGTGGTGAGCTGCAACGCCCGCTGAATGTTGGTGATGGTGTTGAGGAGCTTGTCAGGTTCGTAGTCTGTCTGGTCATGGCCTTTTTTAACTGTGGTCTCCATTGCCTTTGCCAAGGACTCGATTTCGCTGCTGACAATTTGCAGGATAGTGGAAGAGAGCTCATTGGGAAAAGCCTGATGAACAGAAAATGGTAAAGACTTATAGCAGAAGGTTACAAAATGACAAAAGTATCAGTATTTCACTTATTTACTAAAAGTTAAACTGTCAGGAAAAGAAGCATGCATGTGTTACTAAGGAGAAGTTTATATGAAGCAGGTTACATACTATAATTATTTTATGTATATATAACATGTTGCATGAGCAATTTAGAAATGGTTGTTCCATTTTAGGTTCCATTCTAGGTATTCCAAATTTAAAAGATGTGTACAGTAATTGTGTTTAAAAAGACAAATCACTTTAAATCTCTATTTTTTTCTGAATAAATTAAAAAATCAGAGGTGCAATAAAAAAAAAACATACTGCAAGATATTCAATAGCATTTGACATCTGCTGAACAGTGTAGATATTTCCCAGTGGAAGCCCTTTCAGAGAATTTGCGACGACCTCTCTCAGCGCCATACGTATCTCTGTTGAACTGACGCCCTTCTGTGATTGGTCGTTGAGGAAACTGAGAACCGCAGTGCAGTACTGGACAAGAAGAACCGGATTGTTCTGGTTCACGATTGTTGGAAGCGTGCTGATCATGTGATCTCTAATGAAGTCAACGTTGTTCCCTTGGTTTGCGGCTATTGTCGGGCTGGCAAAACTTACATTGCTACAAATAGAATTATTTTGATGATAATTTATTCTTAAACATGTACAGATGTCAAAAAAATAATCTTTAAAGAATATTTTACTATTAGCTACGGTATATTAATGAAGATTTACTGATAAAATTAAGCAGAGGATAATGATTTAAAAAAAAAAAAAAAAAAAATATTGTTTATTAATAAAAAAAATGTATACAATTATTATTTTTTAAATAAATTTTAATAACTGTAAATAAATACTGTTATAGTTAGTCACTTACAAGATGCTTCCTGTTCCTTTTGACCCGTAGTCATTTAGCACATTCACTTGGACTTGGATAGCCTCAAAACTGGTGTTGGCAAACGGCGCCAGGTAGATCCCGTTGACAGACCGCGTGCCGTAGTAGGCGATATACTCCTCTGCCCTACTAGTACTCCTCACCTTGACCTGATAATATATTCCAGACATTGTGTCTAGATCTACATAATTCTGACAAGATATTGTAAGTCGGTCCTTTAGAGGAATCACGTTGGATGTCTTCGAAACTGTGCACAAACCGCCAGAAGGTATGGAACTGGGTGGCAGAACGAGCTGAGCGTATCCAGACTTTGATCCTTCAGTGGCTTGTAGTTTGAAGGCATAGCTCTTTGAACCAGACAGCGCGTTAGCCTTTAGCACGAAATTCAGTTTGTTGATACCTGTCGTGGTGGCCATGCTGTTAACTGTGACTTGTGTGTTAGTGGACATGTCCGTAACTGTCCACTGGTAGGATGTTAGTGCGGTGCAGCCTGACAGGCACTTGCCCTCTATGGAAACACTCTTGCTGGCGATCAGGGTATAGTGGCCGTTAGCAATGCAGGACACACACGTTGTCTCCACTCTGGGTGTGGTATTTGAAGCAATGTGGATCTGGAATATAATTTAGAAAAACATAAGACAAAGGAATGATTACTATTCAAATAAAGGTTACAATAAAAAAGTATATGAACAAACACTCACAAGAAGACTTTTTCCACCACTAAGATTATAACAAATATCAAAAAACTTAAGAAAGCAGTAATAAAACAAAACATTTCTTTCAATTTACAAACACTTATTGCATGCATGGTAGCAACATATTAGTGGTAAAATACATTTGTTTCGCAGCAAATTTGTCCCTTGCGCAAATGATGCCTTTATTCATAGTATGTGTGACGTAAAAAAAAAACATTGTGTATTCATTGCATATATTTCTACCTTCTGTAGCAAGAATATAACTTGAGTATAATGATGGATATATGCAACACGCACCTGCTGTAACTTGCTGCTACTGATCCTGCCAGGTGCTGACACAGTCAAGGTCACATTGAACTTGTCTCCAGAGGTCAAGGTTAAGCTGGTCAAGGTCACCAAGGCAGAGGTCACAGTATTGATCTTGGAACAAACGCCTGTGTTGATTCCCTAATAAGAAAAAAAAGAAACTTAAACTATAAGGAATTAGAAGTACAGAAATATTGTTGCTTAGTCCTGAACTTTTTAACATTTAATTTTATAAAATAACGGGCTTAATAATAAATAAATTCATATATGAAGGATAAGCAATTTGAATTACATAAAAGCAACAGATGAAAGTTCTAAACAACATTATTTGGATGTCCTTTAAAATACAACACTGTTACTTACAGCAGTTTGTAAACATGACCAGCTGTATCCCAGCACTGTGTTTGGTTCAAGGTCAGGGTCGTATGAAAGCGTGCCATCAAGGGTAAGTTCTGAGCCCTCCACTGTGCTCAAATCATCTCCCCCAGCTATGACAGTCACCAGATCTGTGGGCTCAATTGTCAGGTTAAACTTCACCATCTCAGTTACAGGTGTCTTATGGTACTGATGTCTGAAGGTCACACAGTATGCGCCGTAGCTGAGAGTCTGGGCGGGCACTCTGAGTTCTGGAGTGTTTATGCGGACAGAACTGCTCAGGTTGAAAATATTCACAAGTGGTGCTGAGCAGGAGTTTGCTTGATAGATGACCCACTCATTGGATGAGGTGTACTCGTTGCAGTCCTTAGTTTCCACAGTAACGGCTAATTCAATCGCTCTGGAGCGGAAAGTCGTGCGCTGAAGGCTTCCGTGTGGAGACACAGTTGGTATGGAACAAAGAAGGGGCTCCATAACAAAGGTGAAGTTCACAACATCCTGGCTGACCCCGTTGTCAACGACAACCGAGAGGTTGTAAGACCCCGCTGTCGAAAATAAAATTGTCAAGCTCGGATCTTTGGTCTTCTCCTGACCTGGACCATGGGAAAATGTCCACGTGAAATTTGCTGGGTTTATGTAATCCCCTGAAACTGTGAACGTCACAGGAAAATTAAGGTAACTGTACTGCGACTTGGTGATGTGCAGATTTCCAATTGGTCCGAGATAGGTGACATAACAGTATAGTATCTTATCGCTGACGTAATTCTCGGCGTTCAGGTTGACGCTGTAATTTCCCACACTAAGATACTGGACTGCCACTGTGGGACCCGTTGTCACTGCGCCGTCCTTGGTCCAACTGTAGGAGACATCTGTGCCCTGCGACTGTGAGGCTATCAGAGTGTATGCAGTGCCAAGCAGGACTGTGTTATTGCAGCCTCGCACGACCAGTCCCGAGATCGGGTCCTGGATCACGATCAACTGCTGGCTGCTCTGGGTGCTGATCTTGTTTGCCGCATTCAGACTCACGATGTAATGGTCTGCTGCGGAAAATGGCTTTGCCAGCGAGCTCGAATTCTTTTCACTGGTTCCGTTGATTGTATACTGAAAGTTTATGAAGTTCACGTCAGTGATGTTAGGCAGGAAACTTAGGCTTGAACCAGTCTTAGCTGCAATCCCACTTCCACCAGATATCTGACTTCCACCCGTGACTTTCAGTTCAAAATAAGGCACAGGATTCAACGAATAGATTTCGATGAATTTCGATTCTGAGCTGGCAAAGTTCTTCACATCCAATGTAATATTATACAAAGCTTGCTTTGAAAATGTCACAGTGTACGCCTGCTGGTCTCCAGATCCAATTTTCGTACCTGTCTCGTACAAGGTCCAGTTATATATGACATCAGTCCCCGCTGTAACAACGGCATTGAACGTTTTAGTTGACCCGATTTCAACAGCACCTGGAAACTGCAGAGACACGTCAATGCTCACACCTGAGACACCAGTCTGAACAGTTAATCGGTAGGTGGCATTCTGTGTTACTGACACATAGTTGTACACTTCCAGCTGTATCACGTAGACACCCACTTTAGTCGGGGTGATGGTTATCACTGTGGTGTTGGTGGGATGTGCAGGAATTAGCTCCCCTGTAGGGGCTTGAGCATAAAACCATCGGTATTTAGGATACTTCCCATCTGTGCAGCCACCAGTCAGTGTGATAGATGACCCAAGGGTGATGTTTCCATCTTCCCCGGCAGGGGCCGTTATAAAAGCTCCAGATATGGACTTGATTGGCTCAATGTTGTACGATTTCTCAAAAGTGTTAGACGAAAGACTGTTTTTCACTGATATTATCAGTCTGTAAGACTTTTCTGATGTGAAATTGTACGTGTAAGATGGGGAAGTATCATTATTGGAGATGGCTACAAGCACGTTGTTCTCCCGGACAATAAATATGTAGGTGACTGAGCCAGGAGTGGCCTGATTGGAGGTAGCTGTGAAGGTGTAAGGCTTGTTAATGCCAACAGTGTAGTTACTGGTGGTAAAAAGCTGGTTGCCATTTTCTGTTACATTTATATCTGTTATTGCGGTTATGACATAAAACCCAAGTGCCGATGATGTCATGTTGTTCAGAGAATTGCTTGCTCTCACAGTGACAGATTTCCATCCAAGAGAAGTATAGTTGTAAGATCCTTGGTTAGAAGAAGAAACCAATGGTGTTAATCCTGTGTCGAATGCCCACGAATATTCCAGAGACATTAACGTCGGCTGAACGGTCACCTGAAACTTTGCCATCTTTGAAATATCTAGGTTTTTAATAATATTTGGTGGTACAAGGTTTGCTAACCAGTCATAACCACTAAAATCCAAAGTCACTGATGTGATTGGCTCTTCAACATGAACTGTGACCGTTTTCTTCAATGATGACGTAACAGGGTTGCTAACGGTGACAGTAATGTTGTACTGACCTGTTGCACCATACTGGTGAGTTTTGGTGGCTCCTGTGGCTGTGTTTGTATCACCCATGGCCCAAGAGTATGTAACTTGAGAGCCAGTTGATATGGAAACAGTGTAATTATTTGCAATGTTGCGCTGGACATATAAATTACCGGCCTTGGTGATGCATGATGCACAAGATATGACCAGCCCACTAACCTCCTGAACAACTTGTACCACTTTGCTGACAGCCACTGTGTTTATGTTATTGTTCAGCGTTACATTCAAGATGTAGTATCCCTCTGCTAAGAATTGAACTGCCATGCTGGAACCTGTGGCTGACCCAGTAGCAGTGGCATTTGTAGACCACTGATAGTGCAGTGGACTTCCTTTTCCTACAGAAACTGTAACATTTTTGGAAGCAGTTCCTGCTGGTGGTAAGGCAACAGGACTTGCTAGCTGTATTTCTGGTGTTGATATTCTCTCTTCAAGGCACAGGTCAACAGACTGTTGTATAGAAGCATTTTGTAGTGCGTATTTAGCAGTCACCTTGAGTGTATAGTTGCCTGCTATGGTATAACCTTGATGTTGCGTGGATAATGAATTGGAAATTACCACAGAATTGCCGAAATCCCAATCATACAGAAGGCTGGTTTTGTCATAGTGTATCACTTCAATAGTTAGGGTATGACTGATGGCTGTCTCATAGCAACCACTTATTGTTGTCCCATTCAACTTCACAGCAACAATCTTTATGTCTGTCGGGCTCAAAATGAAAGCAGTGAGTGTTGTATGTTGGGAGCTCAATGCATTGGAGGCAGTCAGAGTGATAAGATAGTTTCCTGCGTTTACAAACGTGTGTGAAAAAGTACTCAACTTCTGAGTAACATTAAAAAGTGTGGATTCGAACTGGTATGTCAAAAAGTTCCCGCTTGTAGCAGACGCTGTGAACCTAATAGGATCATTGGTCTTTTTCGGTCCGTTGTAGGTCAGGTTCAGGCCTGCTATCTGCTCATGTACCTCCACAAATCGGGTCACAGTGACCAAACTGGGCCCATTGGTGGCCGTGACTGTAACACTATAGTTCCCTATGGCTGCAAATGTATGCGTCACACTTCCACTTGAACTGTTCACAGAAGCGGAACCATCTCCATAATTGTAAATAAAAAATACGTTTCCATAGTTACCAAGAGTTGACGGGACATTTGAATTGAAGTTTACACTTCCTGAAGGGGCAATCTGGAAGGCACTCAGTGTTACCTCCACAGAGGGAATGGCATTGTAGACATCAACTGTTGTCTGGGATGTAATGCTTTGAAAGGGATCTTGCGTGTACGTTTTCACTGACTGGCTAAGGGTCACAGTGGTAAAAGTGACGTCTCTTGTAAAAGAAGCTTTCATTGTTGTTGTATCAAAAGTGGTACCAGTAACGTTGCTGCTACTATCGCCCAATTCCCAAATAGACTTGACTTGTGCTCCAACAACTGTGTCACATTCCAGGGTCAGATTTATTGGAATTCCCTTTGCAGCAATATAGGGTGTGTTGAGATAACGGCAATTCAATAGATTTGCTCTCTTTTTGACATACACTGTCAGGTTGGTAGAGTTGATGGACAGTATGTTCTTCACCGTTGCTTCAACTATGAATGTTCCCACTGTGGTAAATGTGTACTGTAGAGTGTTTGAGTTTGTAGATGAAACCAAAGAAACCAGTGATCCTCCGACCTTGAACGTATAACTGACTCCAGTTCCGTCCGTTATTGATGTCTGAAACACCGAGACCTCATTGGCTGCAACTGCATTCAGTTCTAAACTGGAAGATATCTTCACAAATGTTAGGCCAAGGATTCTCTTTTCCGTTTCAATATCTAATGTCTTTATCACTGGTCCAAGGATATTTGAGAATGTAAGAGTCAACGTCTGCTTCCCGGTTGTGTTAATTGTGTGGGTATACGTTGCAAATGGTTTTGCTGACCAATAGAGGGAGGCGTTGCACAGACTACCAGTCTCAGCAGTTACAGCTGTCGTGCATGTATCAGTCGAATTCACCGTCTTCGTAGGATCAAACGACCAAACAGACGAGACTTCTGTCCCTCGCTGGACACGCACTGTGAAATCATAAGTCTTGTTCCATTCTGTGTAAACTGTACCAAGTGAGGTGGTTGTTGCTCCAATGACACTGAGAGCTGGGTACACCCAATATACATCACTCACTCCTTCTGCTAGGGATACTTCAAGTGTCTTGGATTCCGTTTCCACGATCGATATCGAGAAATCGTATTTGCCTATTGCCGACGAGAAAGCGAGATTTTCTGGAAAGTATTCCTTGTGGTCTTCTGTGAAAACTGCTTGAAGGTAGCAGGTTAGTTCCTCAGTAGTTGTTGAAGTTGAAAAGTTGCTATTTTTATCCAGCCACCCTGAACCTGTTGCTTTGTACACTGTTTGCTGGTCACGACCTGACAATACATTTTCACATTTTATCACATTTTGTCCAGAGAGGAACTGAATTCCCACAACATCTAGTTCCTGTACGCTTATATCACCAGCACCCAAAGTGAAGATCTTTTCTCCAGAAATCGCAACGGTTAAATGCGTCTGTCCAATAAGTTTGTATTTTGGGAAGCTGGGAACGGCAGAGGAGCAGAATGTCGCAGCAGACAGCACTGAGTTGCACGTGCACGTCTCGTTGAACGTTTTACATGTTTTTCCAAGATAGCAGAAGTACTGCGACGATGGACAGCTGCTGCTGGAGCTACACGTGAAGGTGCTAGTAGAACAGGTGGAAAACTTTGTTGAAGCACAACCTGTAAACAAACACATTATGTGACTGTTACTTTTTTGTTTCTAATAACTAATAATTGGACAAACCCACATGCAAAAATCTTTGATAAGATAAATGTATAATGAAGCCATGCTAAAGATCCAGTTTCTTATAAAAGTCAAAATTGTATATGAGCAGCCAATCATAAGTAAGTGACAACAGTGATGACTAAAACTTATGTATGGGTCTACATGACTGTCATAGCAAATTTTAATTGAAGACAAGACCCATAAGAGTTTTAATACACTATTCAATACCAAATGAAATAAAAACATAGGTAATTCTTAAAAAAAATATAATGTTATAATTGCAGAGTGATGGCATGGTTTTGTGGTGTGACTGCTCATATATCTGAGCCTTGTTCTGGAAAAACTGGGCTTAATGCATGCGCGTAAAGTGTTGTCCCAGATAAGCCTGTGCAGTCCACACAGGCTAATCTGTAACAACACTTTGCACCTAAACTGGATTTATGTTTAGAAGAGACTTCCTTAAAACCAAATAATTCCATAAAAGGGAAAAGTGTCATCCCTGATTAGCCTGTGCGAAATGCACAGGCTAATCTGGGATGACACTTAACGCACATGCTATAATCCCAATTTTCCTAGAATGAGGCGCATATGCAAAGACAGCATGTGCCACTATCCAGACCTGGGGGGTACAGGGTTCCAGACGTGCAGGACGGACGGAAGACTTGAAGGGAAATATCGTGACTCCCTGACGGCGCAACATTGATTGAATGGAAGACCCAGGATCGCACCTTACCAGGCTTGCTGAATATCATGCCTGCGAACGGAGTAGAGAGTGTGAGGATATTTATAATAAATTATACGTGACTACACTGATAATAATTATGAGAAATGCCTGCATCTTTAGTTGAAAGATGATGATGATGATGATAAAGTTAAAGATTTTAAATTTATAAATTCTAGTAAGCATAATGCCCTTATGAAAATTTCTTAGTAAATCAATCTAAATTGTAGTGCAAAGTAGCAAAATCAGACATTCAAATAATTTAATATATCTTCTTTTTTATTGACTAATGTCGATGTATTTTACTTTAACTATGTTCAAAATCATTTAAAAACAAGCAAATTCGTTGAATTGATATCCCCCGCCAAACTAGAGCTTTGTCACAGACGTGACGTATACCCCCATGTGCTGCATTGACACAGAATATATACAAAGGGCCTTAACTCCGTTATTAATAGATGGTGTACAATGCCATTTGGCGTGCATCATCCTCTTATCCAAATATATACTCATACCAAGTTTCAATGAAATCTGCCAAAGCACTTCCAAGATATGGCTCCGGACACAAAAGTGCCGGATGGAAGGATGGACGGACGGACAACGCCAAAACAATATCCCTCCGTCTTTGGCGAGGGGATAACAATACATTCTGTATAAGGTTTCTACTGGTACATGTATTTAAAGAAGAACTGAACAAAAGAAAACATCAACTATTTGTACAAGTGCTAATACCTGGAAAGAGAATCATTTCTGTTGGAGATGTGGTTTGTGGGAAGGTGTCGACGGAGACAATCTGCTCAAAGTTTGTCCCCTGCGCCATGTTCAGGTCCTGAGCACCAGTGGTGTAGGTGGCAACGGTAATACGATCTGAAATAAAATATACCAAAAAGGTAGTTTAACAAGAACGCACATTAAAATGAAATATTTTTAAATGACTAAAAATAGTATTTAATATGGCTAGAATGTTAACATTGATTGTTTTTATTTAATTGAAATCATTGAAGACTTTACAGCAAAACACTGATAAAATGAACCTAATTAACTTTTTGAACTTGACAAATGCTTGATTAGATACTACTTAATAGTTTTTTGGTTATGATAAAGCATCATAAGAATTCACAATAACAAAAAGACCTTTAAAGACCTTTATCTATCCTCTTAATGATAGAAAATATTATCCTCACAGACCATTAAGTGAGCATTTAGTGTGAAACGGTTGTGTCAGTTTACCCCTCTATATGAGCCCCTTTCAATGAAAACTGAGCTTAATGAATGTGCATAAAGTGCCGTCCCAGATTACCCTGTGCAGTCCACACAGGCTAATCAGAGACAAAACTTTCCGCTTTTATGGTATATTTTGTTTAAAGGAAGCTTCTTCTCTGTGACAATCCAGTTTAGGCAGAAAGGAACACTTTACGAAGACCTGTCAAAAAGACTCCTACCTATGTTTTGTGAGTACTGGCAGACAAAGTTGTAACTCATGGAGCATCTATCCGACGACCAAGTCTTATTGCTCGTTGTGACAAAGCAGTTCTGGTTGTTACTGGTTACGGTGGTGAACGAGGCGGTTGCCAGGTCAAACGACGTGTCGTCTGCCCACAGATAGTAACCCTCCACCCCGCGGTCACTCAGGCCAAACCACGCCTTGCTGCATACAGAAGGAAAGAGTTGCTATAACTGATGTGATGATATGTTAAAATGCTAGAGTATATAAAATCTGCAAGTTGGATGTGTTGTCTTACATATCATAACTCATAATCAAAATATTTGTAATAATTGCCATAATTCAACTAAAACTAGAAAATTCTAAACAATCATCTATACATTAAGGTCATTCACCTGTGAAAGTTTAAGCAAAGTCTGCCACACAATTAGAGGAGTTAAAAACACAAAATGTTTGGATTATACCAGTATATTCGAAATCAAAACAAAGGGCCAAAATTCAGCCATATGAACATAGAAATAGTCAAAACATTTCAAACAAGAGATGTGTTTGTCAGAAACACAATGCTTCCTAATGCGCCGCTTTGATTTTTTTGTTGTTGTTGACCTTTGACCTTGAAGGATGACCTTGACCTTTCACCACTCAAAATGTGCGGCTCCATGAGATACACATGCATGCCAAATATGAAGTTGCTATCTTCAATATTGCAAAAGTTATGACAAAACTTTTAGATTTCTTAAAGTTTTGGACAGACACACAGACAGAATGACAGACAGACAGGCTACAAACAATATACCCCCTTTTTTTAAAAAGGGGGCATACTTAAAAATATACTGTTGAATCTACTAAAACAAATGATACCTGAAGACTGCCATAGCCACTAAATAACTTATGCATCGACCCAAAATGTTATTTTTCCATAACTTTTCACTGACTTTTCTGAAATTTCATTTTTCACTGACCATTTTTTTTAAATGCCCTGACTTTTCACTGAACTTGAAAAAAAAATCAAATTTCCCTGACTTTTCAAGTTAAGTGGCAACCCTGAAAATGTGTGAATACCTCAAATTTCGCAATTCAATATACACACTCTAAGAAAGGGCCCGAACTGTTGTTTGTCAATTAGGTGCCAATAAAGGGCTTCAATTGACTGGCGAATAATAATTTAGTTTCTGTGATCACCGTTTGAACAGACATTAAAATGTTTCTTTTTATAAACATACATGATATCATTATTTTAAAATTTCAAATAAAAAGAAAATTCTATGACATGATGTTTTTCCTTATATTTGTTCTTGAATATTTGGTGTACTTTGCATGCCTTATTAATATGTTTCTTTATATAAACGTACATGCTATTGTTACATTAAAATTTCAAATAAAAATAAAATTCGATGATATGATGTTTTCCCTTCTATTTGTGCCCGATTACAGTATTGGTCATAGTATTAGCCGACAGCGATACAATTATTCGATAGCAACGTTAATAAACAGCCTCGTATTCAGCAAACGGATATAACACAGAACAAGTTTCACTCTTTCCTGATATATTTCGCCTAATTGGCTTTTTCAAAGTTTGTTTTTACAATTAAGCTACATTTTCTTTCTTTTTCTCAACACAACAATTGTATATTCAATTGTTTTTCTGTGTCAATTGATATTTAATATCTCTACCGGATACGAAACTGAGTAATAGGAGTTGAATCAATCTAGCTGTTTTATGCGAATATTTGATTGAATGGATTTGCGAATATTCCAATACCGATATAGGTATTCGATGCCATCCCTACTTAATTCCTCCCACTCTGTGGGGGCTAACAATCATACAACAATACAGTGATGGAGAAAACCAACTCCTTTGATTTTCTCACAGGTTATTTTCCAGGTGCAAATTTCCAATTTGTCCAGAAACTTTTCAGACACAGCAATTTATTAATATTTAGTTGTGTTAACCAACAGAAGAGGCACACAATATTAAAAATTGTTGAAAGGAAGGCAACAAAACAATTGACCCATAACATACCTCAAGCTTGAGTTCGTCAGCAGACCAGTGACCAACGTGTGGGTAGTGGAGTCTGTAATGTTCGCCATCCATCCCTTGTATGTGGACTCGCAGTACGTCTGGGCATCGCTCCATGATTTCAGCTGACCCGATGGTACCACATAGCAGTACTTGTTGGTGTGATATGTGCCTCCTTTTGGACAGTCCAACGTGTCTGTAGAATAGAAACAATGATAAACATACCAGGCTTTCACCGAAAAAGTAGATGTTTGTTTGAACCATTCTGGTTTTAACTCACAGAGCAAAATATTCTTTTTATTTCAATCTCCTTTTTTTTTTATAAATTTATAATTATGATTATTTCAATAAAATGTGTTATTAATCATACATGAACCTATCCCATAACAATTTTTAATTCTTTATTGCTTTTTACAGAGCTACAGGTCATTTTTATGGGTGACATATTCTACCATTTCGAAAAAGAAATATTTGGATTTGAAAATTTCAGCTCATCACAGCAACTAGGAATAACAAACCTTCTCCCTCTTAAGTAGTTGTTCATCCTTCTAGCTGTTAAACATACCTCTGATACAGGCATAGGCGACGGATGTCGTACAACTGTAGCTGGTCAGTTTCTGCAAGCTCCCTTGCAGGACAACACAGTTCCCGTTGCTGACGCTACTCAGGTCACTGTCGGAGAATGCGGTCTTCGAGCCGTCGTGCTTCCACTGCCATACTCCACCCACTTTTTGTGCTCCGAGCAGGAAGGTGTTCGTAGACGCTGACGCAACAGAGAAATCTTTGTTGGAGGAAAGCTTTCTTTTCAAATTGTGTCGTGACAGCGAAAATATTTATAAAACATTTTTTATAGTGAATATTTAGTAAATCATCAATGTTAATTAAAGGTTATCGTAATTTGAAAGTGTTCTTCAAGTTATTCACTTTATAACAAACGAGCAGAAATCTTATCAGGAATACACTTCATTAAAAAACACAATGCATTTGCACATTCCGTGCTTTAAGACATATATATATACATTGTATATTACCAAACATACATTTACAAATTATAGTGAACCCATCATACCCCACACAAATTTCAAAAAAGATCATTTAAGTCTGGCTCTGGGAAAACGGGGCTAACTGCATGAGCTTAAAGTGTGGTCCCAGATTAGCCTTCTGTACTACCATGAAAATGTGAGTACCTCCAAGAGTTGTGATGATTTCACTCAACTCCTCGAGGTGGTCTATCTGAAGAAGTTTTCCTCCATCGGCGTTGCACGCTGTCTGAGCCGCTGTGAAGCTGGAAACCACTGTGGTGACGAGTTTGATACACGAGTAGCGGTGGGACTTCCAGTTAGTGGGGCACCCTTGTTCTGAAATACAGGTGTTTTCATTATTTCACGTATTAACCCATTTATGCCGAGTGGACTCTCCCATCCTTCTAAATTGGATCAATTCATTTCCAAAATTAGGGATGTCTAGTATATTTATTTCTATATTTAGAATATTTCTTACAGAAATTCCTTTAAGCAAACAGCGCAGACCCTGATGATACGCCGCATTATGCGGCGTCTCATCTGGGTCTACGCTGTTTGCCAAGGCCTTTTTTCTAGACGCTAGGCATAAATGGGTTAATATAACATTTACAAACTTTGCTAACTTCGGCTATCACTTATTACAGGTGCTTAATAACATCACATACTGCATTGTAAGAGATGGAGAGCTTTGCCAGTAAGTGCTTTACATTACATGTAACCTTTAATTATGACCTTGGTGTAAAAAATCCTCTAAAGCCCCTCTTCTTACTTGTGCCTTATTATATTAAAAAAGATCTACCATACTCACATCATCAAAAACCTGCTCTCGTGCATGGAGTAAAAATGTTATAATTTCAATACTGTATATTCATTCATAGAAAAACACTGGACTTACTTGTATACTCAACGTTGTTGGAGTCCTTCTTTTTCCAGTAAAAAGAGAAGTCGTATCCAAGGGCAAAACTGGCGTGCATGTCCGTGAGGTTTTTTGATACGTCCGCTTTGTTGTAGCCAGTGATGTAGGTGGTGAGATTGGCGGGCTGTACCTGCACACGCACCGGAATTGTAGCTGACTCACAGGCGTTGGTAGATAGCACGCAGGCTTTGGCCGTGACCCAAAACTTCCCTGAGTGCGTATAGGTATGCTGCACTGAAGAATTTTTCCCAGATATTATCGTTTCCTGTTCCGAATCTCCAAACTGCCATCGTATTTGGTCGACAACTCCAAGAGTGGTAGTCACTGAAAACATGTGCGCCCGTCCAACGTACAGCTGGGGAACGTGTGACAGATTGATTCCAGCGATTGAGGCCACTGCCTGAGGTCCCAGAAACGTTTTTGTATTGCACACAGCAGTCACATACGGGCAGCAATTTCCAGTTTTCTGAATGGTACCACATACGCAGACGGTGCTTATTGTTAAGTAATGCGTGTAGTTTACTGAGAAGCAATGTTCTTTGCATTCTGTTTCCGTGGCTACCTGTTTGGCCTGCGCAAAATGTACTTCCTTTGAGTCCATGGATGTGGAATTGTCCGGCGCACAGGAGTAGAAACTGGAGGGTCCTGAAAATACAACCTCACAAGTTAGGAAAACACTTTCCTAACATACACATACAGAAAAACTAACAGAAGATACATGTATACAACTCAGAGAAAAGGTGCATATACATTAATGTGTATATACAAATTACATATTTAGATATTTACAAAAACAAATTAATGCAAATTGAAAGACATAATTTTAATTAAAAAAATATCACTCTTTACTCATTTTGTAAGAAAGACAATAACGTAGTTCACAATACTAGAACAATCCTCAGTTGTTGCACAGTAGCTCTTACTATTGAATATTTAGTTCAACAAGAGCTTTTTAACAAACACAATAACAATACCCTTCCGTGTTAATATTGTCCAGTTAATGTTATCCAAGTAAGAACAGGATCTCACAAATATAGTTGAATAAACCTAGCTTCTGTACTTTTTAGTTATGGCTTAAGTATTTTTGTAATCGTCGCAGAATCCAGATTTAAGATATCACTTATTTCTGTACTCACAGCAAACACAATTTTTGCCTGACAATCAACTGAAATAAAGTGCATATTCCCATGATGGCTCTCCATCCACATACTGTGTTTCATCATATTAGCTAAAGAAATGTTTGAGTTATTGCAGAATCATGATTTTTCTGAATGACAGACATATAAATGAACAAACTGACAGACAAACCTGTAATAACATGCATATTACTTATATGGCCCTATATCAAAATCCCTAGTTCCATTAACCTAATTTAAGTTCTTTTTGAGTTGTTGCAGGAACCAGTTTTTAGTTTAACCTTACCTCTGTTACCAAAGCAACCACAATTTTTGTCTGACGGAAAAAATGTCAAAAAAGGACTTTTAAAGATAAGATTACTGTCACCATGAACTAATAATAACCAGTCCCTGGGTCAATACAGTGATTTCTACTGTCTGAATTGTGAAGGGTTATTTGCAAAAATATGAAAAGAGCTGAAACACAAACCAGGCTGAAACAGTAATGCAAAGCTTCCAAGAACAGAGTAACCAATAAATGAGCCTCACTCTGGGAAAGAAGTCTCTTCTAAATGAAAATCCAGTCTTAACCCTTTGAGCGCTGGAACCGGATTTTGAAGGCCTTTGCAAACAGTTTGGATCCAGATGAGACGACACAAAACATGGCGTCTCATCAGGATCCAAACTGTTTGCTATTCTGATAGTGGTCTTTGAAAAAAGTGAAGAAAATGACGATTTTAGAAATTCAGCAGACGACATTTTAGCAGACGAAAAAATTCCCAGCATGCAAAGGGTTAATAAGCAGAAAGTGTCATCCCTGATTAGCCTGTGCAGATTGCACAGGCAAATCTTGGATGACAATTTACAAACATGATTTAAGCCCTGTTTTTCTAGAGCACCTCTCAAAAAATATTAACATTAAATTGTCAAGGAAAATGATATAATGCTGTCTGTGATTCTGGTGCAAACACCATATTATTTGAATGTGGAATCAGACATAAAACTTGGAATGGATAGCATTTTGGTGATTTTCTCACATAACACTGTTCATTTAATGTTCTGGATATATTTTTTTTAATATTCTGTCATTTTGTTTAGTATAATAAGTACTATCCATGACTTTTTCAATAACAGTGATGGTATTTTTCATCATTTTGACTGTATTTTTAAACTGAGTTCATGCACACATGGACAGGATTTCATTTTTGGAGGATTTTTTTTAAATCCAATTTAACATCCAGTTTTTGAGTAAAATCGATTTCTTTGATGCAATTATCAATTTAACATATAATTTGACCAAATTAATAAACAGTTTCGCATCCAGTAGTGATAAAATGAAACTGACAAAGAACAAGTTTCACTCTTTCCTGATATATTTCGCTTAAATGGGGTTTGTTGAGTAACATAAAGAAAATGATGGTTTCTAGTCAATTTGTAAAAACAAACTTTGAAAAAGCCTATTAAGGTATAATATATTAGCAAAGAGTGAAACTTTTTCTGCATCAAAATTATTAAATAAAGAAGGTAACTGCATAAAATGAATTCTTGAAAAAAAATGTTGTCTTATTCCAACTTCACATAAGAGTGAGTTCTCTCAAAAACATGCTACATTTCACACAAATTCACACACATAAATTTATAATTTATTCTAGCAAATTGTGCCTATATCCAACCAAGGAGAAGAACTATCAGACACAAGCAATACTATAAAAGCTACACAACACAATTTCATAAATGTGGTAATGTTTTATTCAACAGTCATACGTTCTGTTTGAACTCAATATGAGTTACTTTTTTAATATTATTATTTTGTATCTAGAACGCTTGACTTCGGCATTACTATCTGAGATTATTTTTACCAAATTAATGCAAATAATGATTTCCAAATAAGATGAATTATAAAAAAAAATGTATGATACAGTGTACAGTATTGTTGAATTCACCCTGGCATAATAAAAAAAACATTATTGATTATAAACGACTATGGATGGGAATGAATACTGAAATGGTATTTGAAAAATCGTTTTTCATCATTGAAATATATTTGACTATTCAATTTTTAAACATTAGATTCCAATGTCTGAACTAATAAACGTACGGAACAAAGTACTGTTCCTGATTGCCACAAATACCGCTATAAATTACCGCTATATATATTATATGCATCTTTGAAAAAGCGGATACAGTAATCATTTTTGAAAACGATAATTGATTGATATTATTTTCGCATTTGTCATTTAATACATTGTTTTTTTTCATAAGGTATAAGATATTTCTGGTAAATATATGAATCCTCATTTATTTCAATAATATACTAAATTGCCTGTTGCCTTTGTCTTATCACTTGAGCACATGAAATCGTTCCAAACCCTTATACATTTTCTTATATTTCAACAAATATTAAATGCAAATGCATGCCTTATGAATGTTTTGGTAAATAAATTGTTTGAAGAAAGTGCAAAAACAAATTATATTAATATGAGCTGCGCTCTGTAACCAAGGCTTAACCCTTTGCATGCTGGGTAATTTTTCGTCTGCTAAAATGTTGTCTGCTGAATTTTTAAAATTAGCATTTTCTTCGATTTTTTTCAAAGAATACTATCAGAATAGCAAACAGTTTGGATCCTGATGAGACGCCACGATCTGTGGCGTCTCATCTGGATCCAAACTGTTTGCAAAAACCTTCAAAATCCGGTTCCAGCACTCAGAGGGTTAATCCATGTGCGTAAAGTGTCGTTCAACATTAGCCTGTACAGTATGCACAGGCTAATAAGGTACTACTCTTTCCACCTACACTGGATGTTTGTTAAGAAGACATTTTCATTAAATAAAAAATTCCATAAAAGCGGAAACTGTAGTCCCTGATAAGGTCTTTCGGACTGCACAGGCTTGTCAGGAACGACACTTTAAGCACATGCATTAAGCCCCGTTTTCCCAGTGCATGCTTACATGTTTTATATACTCAAACGCAAGAGATTGGACTCATCTTAAGTACAGAAAATCAGTGCAGAGCAGATGCACAACAGTTATACCAAAAATCTAATTTAATTATAGTTTAAATAAATAATGTCAAAAGCAAAATAATCTTCAAAATGCATGCTGACATATATTTTGTATATATTATGTATTTAATTTGAAAAACAATAATAGAGTTATACAAATGTGAATGTTCTGATTGCAAACAGAAGTGTGCATCCATGCAAAGAGCAAACAAAAGTTTTCTAGCAATGTCTAAAGTTTTAACGTATGACAATCCATATTTTCTACAAGTCTGTTTATAAAACAAGGTTTTTGAATGATTACCTATTGGGTTCTCATCGTGTAATTCTGATGCATAAGGAAATTCATTAATTAAAAACACATCTTATCCATTAACAAATATTCAGCAATGTTTATGGTCCGCTTTTCTGGACTTATAATATTTACATGTACCCTTCCTCAATATTATTAAGTAAGAAATTGTGGTGTATAAACTAATATTGTATCTTAAACAAATTTGATATTCTTCTTGTATTAAAACAACTTAAGTGTTTAATTTGTGACTACTTGAAACAAGAAGACAGGTGTGCTCATTAGAAAAAATGAGGAAGAAACTGTTTATTTGTAACTTTTGTTTTCTACAATTTGTATCCAGCTGTTTTTGTGCATATATGTGTACATGTTTAAGATGCTTTTATCATTGTCCCCGTTTTAAAAAGACAATCAATTTTCTTCGTTCCGCTTTGTCATACAAACAGCGGACAAAACATTCAGTAGTTTCCATGAAGCTGCTGTTTAAGAACTGATAAAAACCCAATCAATGCACTTTTAATAATTGCAAACACGCCTTTCCCATTTAATATAATGTATCTTTAAAAACTGCATGACTGTTGTTGACTGAGACGACCATATTCAAGTATTTCAGACATGGACTTTTGATCTTCACTGGCTGCTACTATGATACGAATGTTATAAAACTAGCCATAACACTATAATTGTAGAAAACGTCTAGAAAAAAGAGCTTCTGGTTATAGGAAATGAGCCGTGTGCTGCAAAAATGGGTCTTATGCCAAATGGGGCCATCATTCCTCCATCTTAGTCTTGTCTGGAGCTACGCTGTCCGTTATTAAGTCGCATAGAATTTTTAGGTCTCATTAGCATACAGACTTGCTCCTGACAAGACTGTGCATATGCGCAGGCTGGTGTGGAACTATGCTGGTTGCATATGGCATAAGACAAATTATCACAAGACACAGGTCAATTGATATTGCATTCTGACCCCAAATTTCACAACCATAACATTGAAAGATAAACATCCAGTCACAATTTGCTTAATCTAAGCACCATAACAATATTATACTTGTTACATTGTTTATTTGTCTTTCTCAAAACAATATTGACTTACATGGACATGTTACCATATTGAAAAAAAAAAATAAAAAAATAAATCAATGTCTAATTAAAAATTGAAAAAATATCATATGTAAAGGAGTTTCATATCCAATTGATCCCTTATAACACCCCTGTGCATATCCATCCATGTTCACAAAGATGTAATGACAAGATACATTTTTTATGCTGATCCTGGGCTTGTGGTTTTATAAAACAAGAGGGCCAAGATGGCCCTAGAGCGCTCACCTTTGAAATGAGCTTGCCCAGTGGCATGATTTGAACAATCTTTGTCACATATCAAATATAAAAGCTGCGTGCTTTGTGGTTAAAGATAAACAAGGTTTCTCAAGCTTTGACCTGGTCCATGTTTTTCAACGGACCAGAACCACTTTTGAACTCAACCAACATATCATAAAGACAAACATTTTGACAAAGTTACATAAAGATTGGCCATGAAATGTGACTTCTAGAGTGTTTACAAGGTTTTTCTTTTGTTTGACCTAGTGACCTAGTTTTTGACCCAGCATGACCCAGTTTCGAACTTGATCGAGGTATCATTGGGACAAATCTTCTGTCCAAGTTTCATGAAAATCGGACAAGAAATGTGGCCTCTAGAGTGTTTACAAGGTTTCTCTATAGCCAAATCAGGAAAACTGCCCCGCCCACTGGCGGCCATGTTTTTCAACGGACCGGAACCACTTTTGAGCTCAACCAACATATCATTAAGAAAAACATTTTGACAAAGTTACATGAAGATTGGACATGAAATTTTACTTTTAGAGTGTTTACAAGGTTTTTCTCTTTTTTTTACCTAGTGACCTAGTTTTTGACCCAGCATGACCCAGTTTCGAACTCGATCGAGGTATCATTGGGACAAATCTTCTGACCAAGTTTCATGAAGATCAAACAAGAAATGTGGCCTCTAGAGTGTTTACAACCAAATGTTAATGGACGGACGATGGACGGACGGCCGACGGCCAAAGACCGATCCCAAAAGCTCACCTGAGCAATCAGGTGAGCTAAAAAAGCTTATTTGACACAAATAATAGCCAGGGTATAATATTATCAAGTAATAAACTCCCTCTGTGATTTGAAACTCCGAGAACACAATTCATTTGTTTTTTTGTGGAAACTGACAAATCAACATGTTAAGAATAAGCAAAATGTTCATTTCCACTTTAATTGTGAACACAGAAAATTCGGAACCTGATATGAGATACTGCAAGAAAGATAAAAACGCAAATAAAATAATAGAGAGAAGTTCAGGTGTAAAAACATTGAATGAAAGACTGTAAAAGTTGGGGACAGACAATTTTAAAATCTTACCACATATGGCCGGAACGATACCAAAGAGTTTACATAAACGTTGCATGATATCGGGGTCCCGTTTTCTTCGCACATTTGCAACTGATAAACATAGTTAGTAAAACTTTACTGTGATGTCTGGTTAGTCGAAAAACACACAAAGTTCAAAGCACAATAGAAACAAACATATTGGATTACATTTTGTGTAAGAAGAACTTTTTGGACACCTTCATAGATATCAATCTGAGAGAGGAAGTATGAGAATGGATTCTAAAACCAATTAAAACGTCTTACACTTGTGGACAATTCAGCCCTTGTCACATGGCACAAAGTAAAGTCATGGACAAAGAAACGGAGCTATAACATGGAGCTACAATGTAAAATTAAACTGAAGCCATAATCAAACTAAATTGCTAAAAATATCCACATTCTTACCACTTAGTAGGTACAAAGGATTTAAGTAGGTGTAAAATTTAAACAAAATTCTTAAAAATACTTTTTGGATCTTTTTTGACACTTACTAGTATTACAACTTAGCCTTGTATTGTGAGGTCACTTTTAAAACAACAGGTCTCGATTATATTCCACAAAATTGAAATGTTAAACAAATTATTGACAATATCTAAACAAATTACAGCCAGTCTTACTTAGTAAATAGTATTTAAACTTTGCTTTGTAACCACCCTTAAAAAGTCATCAATATTGATAAACTTTGTTAAACTTTTAAGGAAAATTAAAATAGGATATCAAAATATTTTCAATTTTAATATTTGAGTAACACAAAAACAAACAGAAAAGAAAAGTAAATGTATGTATACATACATCAAAACATACATAAAACAAACAATAAAGGACCATTCTCCAATGTAGACCAGTACCCTAAAGCTGTGGGATGTGCTATGTGAACCCAAGTCCCATAACTCTGGTGCATAAACAACAACAAAAACCCAACCATGTCATCATAAACATGTCCTGTTCTGAGAAAACTGGGCATTATGCATGTGCGTAAAGTGTCGTCCCAGATTAGCCTGTGCAGTCCGCACAGGCTAATCAGGGACAACACTTTCCGCTTTTATGACATTTTTCATTAAAATGAAGTCTCTTCTGGGCAAAAATCCAATTAAGGCGGAAAGTGTCGTCCCTGATTAGCCTGTGAGGACTGCACAGGCTAATCTGGGATGACACTTTACGCACATGCATTTTGTCCAGTTTTCTCAGAATGTAACTCAAATATATACTGTTATGTGCCATGCATGCTGCCATACCGCTGACTAGTGAAGTACTCATACAAAATTGATAATTGAGGTTAACAATGTGTCATCGAGGAAATGGCAAATACAATAAAATAGAACTGTTAATGTTAAAAACGTTATCATCTGATAATACTGCTTCACCTAAATGTGAATTTTTTTCTTAAACTACATCGGTTTTCAAAACATAACGCTTTTGTAGTGAAACCCAATATTGAGAAAATAGTATAAGGCAAATTGCAAACAGGTTTCGTCTACATGGATTATTTTTTTTGCAAATATTACATGGCATGCATAACACAATGACAAACTCATTGATCCATAACACCATAGTGGTAACCCATAACCACCAAAAATGCCCATTTGACCCATGTTATGATCACCTGACAGGATTTGGTTTTCAGAAACGGTTTGACGTTTTTGACGTGAAACCTCAATTAAGGCTTCTGGTACATCTGTTAAGAATGAATTCAAATATCTATAAAACATGCAAATGTGTGTAAGGAAGTGTAATTAGATTTCAAGGGAGGCATCTTTTGTATTCCATATATGTCATGACATTTAAAGAAGACTTCTAAACTAATTTACCAACTTTTGAGTTGTTGTTTTTTCGACACTGACAAGAGGGAGAGCTTATTTTATGGTATATTTTCACATTAGCAAGATATTGTGAAGATAAAATTAAAGCCTAAACAGTTGGTTTCTTAATACTTTCTGGTGTTTTTTTCGGGAATGACAGTGATTTACAATTGGTAAGTCACTTTTTCAAAAATCGAAAAATAACTTAAAAATGATGACTTTTTTTATGAGAGTGAAAAGACTAAAAACTTGTGAAAGTATGTCATTTTATGTAAACATCATAAAGTTATAATTCTCCTTAAATTCTTTAGTTAAACCTTTTTAAAATGCCAACCAATTATGGAAGAGTAACAAATTAAAATTTAAGCCTGTTGGTTTTGGTAGATAATCAATTTTGTATCTACTTTTGATAACCGAGAATAAACATATTTATTCATGGCTTTGCCATCAGTGGAAACATTGAGTTCTTTGATCACTTGTGAATTTTAATCAATTACCTTCTACCAAAGCAAACGAATATCCTCTATTTAATGACAATTTAAACATACCAACAAACATTACAACAAGAGCTGTCCCAAGACAACATGCTCAAACTAATTTTCATTATTACAATGAATCAATTCATAAATAAATAATACTTACTTTCTTTAAAGTCATTATTGTAAATACAATTGTCACTACGACTAGTGAGAGAAAATACTACATGAACGGTTATACACACAATAATTTGTATCATGCCAATTAACACTACTGAACATGTTTATCTTTGGGAAACTAACGTACTGGAAAAACCAAAACAGAGTGAAAAGAAAAAGGCAAACAAAAAACAAAATGAGCTGCACTCTGGCAAAACAGGGCTAAATGCATGTGTGTAAAGTGCAGTCCCAAATAAGCCTGTACGCACAGGCTAATCATGGACGACAATTTCCGCCAAGAATGGATATTTGTTTAGAAATGACTTCCTTTGAATGAAACATTCCATAAAAGCGGAAAGTGTCATTCCTGATCAGCCTGTGTGGACTGCAGAGGTTAACCCTTTGAGCGCTGGAACCGGATTTTAAAGGCCTTTGCAAACAGTTTAGATCCAGATGAGACGCCACAGAACGCGGCATCTCATCAGGATCCAAACTGTTTGCTATTCTGATAGTATTCTTTGAAACAAAATCGAAGAAAATGCTAATTTTAGCAATTCAGCAGACAACATTTTAGCAGACGACAAATTTCCCAGCATGCAAAGGGTTAATCTGGGATGACACTTTACCCACATGCATAAAACCCCATTTTCCAAGAGCGAGGCTAAAATGTATTTAAATCATGCATTTCGTCACCTCCCCGCGAAAATGGCCAACCTCAATATTTACAAGTTTTCAGGAAAAGGAAAAAACTTCATATTTTCTTTAAAAATTACAGAATGAAGCTAAAACTGTGCATGATGACTTTTTAAATTTCCCTACATGTGTTATAAAGTTTAAAGTGAGTGTGACTTGTTTTGAAAAAATATGAGAAAATTGTCTAGCTCAAGCTTTGACTCAAGCTTAAAGCGCTTGAGTTAGACAATTTTCTCATATTTTTTTCATCCGCCGCATTTACTTTGGAAATTTTCGCACACATTCACATGGGTATAACTTTGTAAGCCGATTGGATAGGACCTTGGAATTCTTCGCGGGAGAAGCGGGCCGTTTCCACCTTTGCAAAAATGTAAAAACACGTTTTCGCGCCAAAACTGAGATTGGCCATTTTCGCGGGGAGTTGACGATTTGTTCATGCGGCACAGAGTGAAATTAAAGTTTAGTTGATCAGGCAAAGCAGAGACTCTTCAAACTGGTTATGATTTTAAGATTTAAGACTTCCAAAAAAAGACTGGAACACAGACATGGATCCATAAATCTTCAAGCACACATTTTGTTCACCTAGTTGTTAGACTATCTATGTCATAGTTCCTCCAGAAGACTTAATCTTGGAAGTATCCATGTGTCAAAAACTACGAGAAAGTATTAGCTTTACTGTTTGATGAAGATGTATGCCTGAGAAAGGTTAGTAAATGTACATAATTTTGGCGTAAATCTAGTAAATGTCATGAATAATCCCTCAAAATAACTTGTTTTATGACAGAATAAGTAATTTACTATTTTTATGATTTAACTAAAATTTAAAGGTTGCATGCCAATATACAACAAAGTTCATTGTAACCTATCATTCACATAGAGATGACTTGACAACTAATGGGATCAGTATGAGATGCTGCTATCAGATTCTACAGATCACATGACTGTGAACAGTTTGTATATGGACACACTCACCTTGACAAGTGCCGACATTGTTGAAGTCATAGAAGTCCGGCAAACACTTGCATGTATTGGCAGAGCATTCCGAATTAGCCGGCGCACATTGGTATGTAGCATTGCAACTGGCGTGGAGAGCTTTTTCTGAAAGTGCCACATGACTTTGATAAGATTTATTTCTTATACTATGACATTGAAGAAACAGCATTAATATGATCTACTATTTTACTATCAAGTACATGGAATCAAATATGTATAGTTTATAAATGTATCAATCAAATATCTCCCAACATTATGATAATTCCACTTGTCATAAATCTTGTTGAACTTACATGATAACAACACACAGCATAGACAACTTTGGTAATTCTAATCACTTTGGTCACTTCAAATTGTCCCACCTGTTTGCTATATCAATTTAAACAAAGTTACAATTACATCAATTGCATCAGTCAGAAAGAGATAACATCAAATCTTACTGGGAAGACATGTCCCGCCGACGTTGTTCGTGTCATCGTTGTCGTAGTACGCGGCCTGGCACTCGCACTTTCCGCTGGAGCCACAGTGGGAGTAGTTAGTGAGACACGCATTGTCCAGTGTGCAGGCCACTCCCAGCTCAACCACTGCAAGCAGATGGCATATTGAATTTTGAAAAAGGGACATACATATGAAGGGCATTCTGATTCAGTTAAAACTGGGTTTAATGCATATGCCTAGCCTGTGCAGTCCACGAAGGCTAATCAGGTGCAACACGTTCAGCTTACGCTGGATTTTCGTTAAGAAGAGAACTCTTAACAAAAAATCTATAAAAGCGGAGTCATCCATGATTAGCCTTATCTGGGATGACACTTTAGGCAAATGCATTTAGCTCAGTTTTCCTTGAAAGAGGCTTATATAAACTGATATTAAGTCAATTACAATAAGTTACATTCAAAATGACAAATTGGAGAACTGAATAGGAACTGGGGGACATATCAATTGATCAATGTCACTATTTTATGCTTTTCATTAAAACACATATATTATTGTTGTTATTTTTTTGTTTACATAAACAATTAACATTTAATTTTACTTATTAAACACACTAAGGTTAATTCAGACAAATGTTTCTGCACAGTTTGATGGCATGCAACACATCACTTCACAGCAATCACATAAGTTTGATAACTTTAATCAAAATATTTATTTTTATCAAACATGACATTCTCGCAAATGCAATCATCTCAAATATGAGAAAAAGCTTAAATTATCCAAGTTTAAGTACTGGTACAGGCTGATATATTTGTATGACTATTAAAGTAATTCCATTTCACCTTAATTTTGTGCAAATGATTACATTTAACTTAAATTAATTAAAAAATGTAAAGCAAAACTTCACACAAATTGTTATGTAAGCCACAAACTTCGTATCAGTTGTATACAACAGTACAAAATTGTTATGCTTGTGAAATCGGAAAAACTGTTATACGTCTGAAATTATATATGACTGAAATAGGCTAAATTGTTATGCATCTGAAATCGGAAAAACTGTTATATTTGTAAATGAAATAAGCAAACTGTTAAAAACAAATAAAACTTCACAATTTGTTAGCAATTTTGAACAAATCATCAGGGAGTTAATCTCGGGGACTCATGGAACCAATCCACAGCTCACATTGTTAAAACACATGCAAGCTACAATTGGAACTTACTCAGGTAGCAATTGCCACCAAGATACAGAGGGTTGTCATCATAGAACAGTGGTTTACACTGACACTTTGAGTTGGAGCAAGACGCATTGACCGTCTTGCAAGCAGCATCCATGGTACATGGATAATCCAAATTCACCACTGGAATGAAGCCATAATATTGGACTCCAGCGAATTTTACAATTAACATTTACTGTAATATTAAGGTCATTTATGGATGCGAGACAATAATATTATTTTTATGTATTTGTTTACAAACAAAAAAGACTTGATCAAATATTAATATTGTCTTCTGCAAATAGGGTTATACTATTCACTCCCACCAAGTATTTTTATAATGAAATGTTAAGAGGCCATTTGCGCATGTTAATATTTAATATTAATCTAAGTTCTTGCATCGCTCTTTAACATATTTGTGTCGTTTTCAATTCATATCTATGTACTGTTTCTTTCTAAGTCAGCAGAAAAATACCCCTAGTATGTGTCCTAGCTGGGCTCACCTACCAGTACACCATAATATCCTGGGCCCAACAAGTTCAGGGCTTTTGTTCTTCATTTCAGGAAAGGGTCTGGCTTTCAATTTCAGAGGAAAAAATATCAAAACAACTAAGGAGGCAAAATATGTCCAGGGTAAACTTGAAATTTGGGGAAAATTACATGATTTTAAAGAAATTCTATTGGGGAAGGGGGGGGGGAATCTTGGGGAAGGGGCCTAATATAATAACCCTGCTACAGAAGGGAAAAAGCCCTGAAGTTGTTTAACCAACTATGAAACCTGTAAACACAAACGTACTTGATTTGCAAAGTCCACCTTCTACAGCAACGCCATTGTTGTCATAGTAACTACTTTCGCATGTACATTTGCCCTCAACGCACTCAGAGTTTTGGACCATGCAGTTGTTCATGTTGATACAGCTTGACCCTAGGTTTCCATCCACTGAAGAAAAGAAATAAGCTCATTTTAAATTGGCTGGTAAATTTCTGGTTTCCAGATAATTGCTTAAAATGGGAATGTGTACAAAATAATCTTACAGTCCATCCATGTTG
The DNA here is from genome assembly GCA_007657795.1 of Dreissena rostriformis. Classification (NCBI taxonomy): domain Eukaryota; kingdom Metazoa; phylum Mollusca; class Bivalvia; order Myida; family Dreissenidae; genus Dreissena; species Dreissena rostriformis. Next base: position 80,708 of record VMBQ01001004.1, on the reverse strand, counting down.
ATTTCTGGAAAGCATTTAATACCAGTAAATACTAATAAAAGTAACTTAATACGATACAAACATATATTCAACAACACACTATATTTGCTACTACCTGTACTTTAACAACAGACTATTATGCTACTACCTGTACTTCAACACCACACTATTTGCTACAAACTGTAATTCAACAACACACTATTTGCTACTACCTGTATTTCAACACCACACTATTTGCTTCTATCTGTACTTCAACACCACACTATTTGTTACAAACTGTACAACAACAAAACACAACATTTGCTTCTACCTGTACTTAAACAACACACTATTATGCTACAACATGTACTTATAAACTACACTATTTGCTACAAACTGTACATCAACAACACACTATTTGCTACAAACTGTAATTCAACAACACACTATTTGCTACTACCTGTACTTCAACACCACACTATTTGCTACAAACTGTACATCAACAACACACTATTTGCTACAAACTGTAATTCAACAACATACTATTTGCTACAAACTGAAATTAAACAACATACTTTTAGCTTCTACCTATATTTAAACAACACACTAATTGCTACTACCTGTACTTCAACAACACACTATTTGCTACTACCTGTACTTCAACACCACAATCTTTGCTACTACCTGTACTTCAACAACACACTATTTGTTATACTATCTACTTCAACAACACAACATTTGCTATACTACCTGTACTTCAACAACACACTAATTGCTTCCACCTGTAATTCATCAACACACTATTTGCTACAACATGTACTTCAACAACACACTAATTGCTACCACCTGTAATTCATCAACACACTATTTGCTACTACATGTACTTCAACAACACTATTAGCTACTACCTGTTCTTCAGCAACACACTAATTGCTACCACCTGTAATTCATCAACACACTATTTGCTACTACATGTACCACAACAACACTATAAGCTACTACCTATACTTCAACAACTCACTATTTGCTACAATCTGTACTTCAACAACACAATATTTGCTACTATACTTCAACAACACAATATTTGCTACCACCTGTACTTCAACAACAAACTATTTGCTACTATATGTCAACAACGCACTATCTGCTACCACCTTTACTTCAACAACACACTTATTGCTACTACCTGTACTTCAACAACACACTATTTGCTATACTAGCTGTACTTCAACAACACACTATAATGCTACTACCTGTACTTAAAAACCACACTATTTGCTACAAACTTTACATCAACAACACACTATTTGCTACTACCTGTACTTTAACAACACACTATAATGCTACTGCCTGTACTGAAGAACCACACTATTTGCTACAAACTGTAATTAAAAAACACACTATTTGCTACAAACTGTAATTCAAAAACACACTATTTGCTACAAACTGTAATTCAACAACACACTATTTGCTTTCACCTGTACTTCAACAACACAGTATTTGCTACTTCCTGTACTTCAACAACAATATATTTGCTACTATACTTATTCAACAAACTATTTGCTACAACCTGTACTTCAACAACACACTTTTTGCTACTACCTGTACTTCAACAACACACTTTTTGCTACTACCTATACTTCGACAACACACTATATGGCTACTACCTATACTTCAACAACACAATATTTGCTACTATACTTATTCAACACACTATTTGCTACTGCCTGTACTTCAACAACACACTATTTTCTACAACCTGTACTTCAACAACACACTATTTTCTACAACCTGTACTTCAACAACACACTTTTTGCTACTACCTATACTTCAACAACACACTGTTTGCTACAACCTGTACTTCAACAACACACTTTTTGCTACTACCTATACTTCAACAACACACTATTTACTACAACCTGTACTTCAACAACACACTATTTGCTACTACCTATACTTCAACAAAACACTATTTGCTACTACCAGTACTTCAACAACATACTATTTACTACTACCTTTACTTGGACAACACACTATTTGCTAAAACCTGTACTTCAATAACACAGTATTTGCTACTACCTGTACTTTAAAAACACAGTATTTTCTACAACCTGTACTTCAACAACACAGTATTTGCTACTACCTGTACTTCAATAAAATTAATTAGTGAACATTTAATCATCACAAGTCAACTTACAGCAATCGGACCAGAAATCCAAGTACACCTGCACTGTGTTACTGGAGTCCGAGCAGGTAGTCTGGTCGATGTTTTTGATGGTCTTGCTTAGGTCATACTTAAGTGTATACAGGAAATCCCGCATGGCGCAGTTGCAGACGTATGGATTGTCAGAAAGGTCACTTCAAAGGAGAAAATTAATCAGTGCAAGCTATTTGTTCTGTATTAAAGGGACTGTAAACCACGAATGACGAAAAAGAAAAGCTCTAAAATACCGTATTTTTTACAATTATTAGTTTATATTGATTAAAATATCTCGACTGGTATATTACATTACTTGAAAAAAGTTTAAATTTTCAGTATATTCGGTAATACAATTTTGTGATGTGAAATTGAAAGTACATCGCGAAAATAGGTGACATAACGATATACATACTATAAATAATGCAAGTAGATTGATCATTTTATATATAAAATATATACAATTCACTACGCATGCACAATTTGCATTCCTGGGTTTACCACGTGACGATGATGATCAATCTTCTTGCGTTATTTATAGTTAACTGGTAGTTACCTGGTAGACATACCCAGTAAAAATAAAAAAATAAAGTAAAAATAAAAAATAAAACTTTTTTCAAGTAATGTAATATACCATGCAGTCGTGATATTTTAATCAATATAAACTAATAATTGTAAAAAAATACGGTATTTTATAACTTTTCTTTTTTGTCATTCGTGGTTAACAGTCCCTTTAACAAAAAGATGCTCAGAATAGATGGTGTGAACGTGAGGTAAAAGATTTAATTATGAATTTAAATAACAATTGCATGGTATGGAATACAATATTTTAAAGAAATCATTGTTAAAATAATATTATGTCATACTCTAGAATGTTTATGCACTTTTAAATTTGGAATAAAATGATTAAACATAATTGTAATTTATAGGAAAAATAATTATTTTAGACAAAAATACTTATTTTCATAAAATCTTATTATTAAATCTTAGCTACAACAGATTTTATAGATATGTCCTGTATTTTGGATGTGCTGTTGAAAATTGAAATGGCAACATAAAAATTGCTTACACAGAGATCTTATTTTGGTTGGCAAATATCGTAACTGGTATTGTCATCAATTTGTTTGAGCGAAGATTTCTACAAAATAAGAAAAATACAACATATGTATAGTGCTTTTCTTCTCTCAATGCAACCAAATTGTTATAACAAGCATAGAGGTTGTTGCTCTAGCTTACAAAAGCAATAAATATGAGAATAGGCTGAGCAAAATTTATGCCAAGGATTCATCAATCTAAAGTTGACCTTTAGAGCTGGATGTATTTCAAATGTGTTTCATGCGAATATTATCTTTTATCAATTTAAGCATGACAGTCCCTGGGCTATATTAATATAAAATCTTATATCTTTAATTGTTCAGAGATTAACAAATGGAAAATTAAAAACCTCATAGCCATGATGGCCCAGAAGCGCTCACCTGCGTTCATCAATTTTTAAAGACTTCACCTGGTGACAAACTTTTGACCCCACTTGACCCAGATTCAAACATGGCCTTGCTATTGTGCAGATAAACATTCTGACCAAGTTTCATGTTTCATCAAGATTGAGTCATAAATTGAGCTTCTAGAGTGGTTATATGTGTTTTCTAAGATTTTACCTCTTAAGTAATTTTGGACACACATGACCCAGATTCAAACTTGGCCTAGATATTGTCAAGATAAATATTCTGACCAACTTTAATTAGGTTAAGTAAAAATTGCAGCTTCTATAGTGATAACAAGGTTTTTCTAAGATTCCTTGGTTTTGGACACACATGACCCAGATTCGAACTCAGCCTAGATAGTGTCAAGACAAGCATTCTTACCAAGTTTAATGAAGATTGAGTCATAAATGCGACTTTTAAGGTTTTAAGAAAGCAAGGTTTTCATACGATCTTACCTGGTGACCTAGCTTTTGGACACACATGATCCATCCTAGACTTGACCTAATGACCCAGTGACCTAGTTTTTGGACACACAGGGTGTTATCATGATTAAGAAAAATGTTGGGCCTCTAGAGTGGTTATGACACACAACAATAGACACCGGACATAGACAGACCACAATAGTTCATATTAATTATATCAGGTGCTTAGGTAAGCTGAAAAAAACAAGTCCCAATAATATCAAAGACACCTACAGGCTTATAAGGTCATTATTGTCCTGGAATATTTCACTGTGTAGACTAGTCAAGGCATTACCAGCCAGATTCCTAAGAAAAGAAAATATAACACATTTAGACTTCTGTATGCTTAGATGAGATAAGAAAACAGAACACATTTAGACTGCTGCATGCATAGATGCGAAATGAAAACAGAACACATGGAGACTGTTGCATGCATTACTATGTTAGAACAGGGCAAAGTTGTCTCGACTACAGTTTTAAGAGGCTTACCTTAAGCTAAGGTTTTTCAAATTGCAATAAAGTGTGCATTACTCATGTTTTGAAGACAAAAATTGAGAATTTTGTGTTGCTACATTTAGTACAAAATTAAATTTTTGATTGACATTTACATTTGACTTTGCTATTTTGAACATATGTTTATTTCATAATCTGTCTATTCAGGGTCCACTTTTTAATTGAGTTTTAGTCACTACATAGTTGGGCCCTTTCTCCAAAATTTAAATGGCGTGTTTGTGCAACATGCGATGTTTGCTTAATAAACAGGTTGATAATTTGGTACATGTCCAGTAATGCAACACCCTTTTTGAGGGTAAAACCAGACAGAGAATCACGATTCTAAAAACATTTCTTGAAAAAAGTTACACAATTGGAAATCCAAAAATTAAATGCCAACAAGATTGTCATTTTTCAAAAACCACACAATTTTGAGTCCACGAAATGTACAAGACTATGTGAATAGATTGGGAACATGATGAACAATATGTGAATACATGGGGAACATTACATACAATATGTTCATAGATAGGGAAAATGATGTACAATATGTGAATAGACGGGGAACATTATGTATTTTTTTATGTATAGTTGATTATACATTAAAGTAATTTTAGAACACTAAGGCACATTAATATTTTGATAGCTTTACTATGGCTAAGGGTAAGAAATTAATTTTAGAGATAAGAATTCTATCTAAATTGCCTTGGTAATATTCTTATACAATTTATATTGACTAGAATATATTATAAAGCCAGTTGCCTGCATTTAACATTAGAAGATGTTTTAAGTTACTTACAAAGTCACAAGTTTTGGAACATCTCTAAAAACTCTCTGATCCAGGCTTTCAATCTTATTGTAGCTTAAGTCACTGAAATAAGCAAATATATGCTCAGAACTGAAGTAACTAACTAACTGTCATAAACATATAATATCATCAATCATTGCAAATGGAAATAAACTTAGGAAAAGTTAACAGCAAATATGACATGGCATATGTAAATATAAGATAAATTATTTACTTTAACAGAACAATGTATGCAATGTAAACAGTGTATGCATTTTAAAATTTAAGATATCATACTGCATTTTATTATAACTGCTTCGATGTCAAACACAAATGTTCACAAACTGGGATCACATGTTAAACATACAAGGATTTGGTTATATTACACACTTTAATATCAAGGTCAAGATCGTTTTGTTGCTATGGAAACCCATAAAACATGTATGTATTTATTTTTAGCATCACACATGTAAAGTCATGCACGCATGTTCAACACAAACAACTAAAGTGAGATCAGACTCTAATGTCAAGGCTATAAACTGGTGTTAAATATGGTAACCAGAAACCAAAAACCAGGGTTACACAGACATTTCACTGAAAACATGTATGACAGCTCAAGATAGCACTTACAGGTAAGTTATAGTACTGAAGTAGATAAAACATCAATCATGAAAAGTGAAATGCAAACTCATAGGAACCGCGCTGTGGGAAAAAGGGGCTTAATGCAAGTGCATAAAATGTTGTACCAGATTAGCCTGTGCTGTCTGCTTTAATGCTATTTTTCTGTCTGCTTAATGGTATTTTTCGTTTGAGGGAAATCTCTTCTAAAAAAAAATCCAGTTTAGGCAGAAAGTGTTGTCCTTAATTNGATGATGTATAGAGCGATCGATGATATTTATTCCGTCGGTCAAATTCCAAATTACCTTATTTTCAGCTTGTAACAAGCTGGAGATGCGTCCTTTTTGGAATTAGACCAACGATCCATACACATATCCTATATACTCCTCTGTTAAACAAAATGAAGAATTGACGGATCAAATTATGAACTTTTGACAGAATATGATTCGGTAAAACTGACCGGGTGACGGAACATCAGACTGGCTGGCAAAAAGAAGGGAGCGACATGTTTGTAAACTGACCAATATTTTTAATACAATAGTCTCATACAAACTGCGCATACGATTATTTGTGATTAATTCATTAGTTATCATTGTGAATGTTAAAAAATATAGATTAATAATAAAGATGTAATAAACTTCATTGAATCTCATATATAAAGATCTAGATAAATAATAAAGATGTAATTAAACTCTTTTGAAGATTATTTATTTGTACTTTAAATGTCCAGTAAAATTATATATCGCAAAACGTTGATCACAACTTAAACTTGTCTTGTGGTAATCTGAAGATAAGCATATGACGTTTTGAATAATATTTCGTTTCAAACACAGAAGACCCAAAGGCTATAGTACAGCATTCTATTTCGAGGCCTAGGAGCAATACTAGACCAATTCTCATTTTGCAAAATATAGCAAGGTCCAGTCTTGCTTATAACCAACGATTTCCTTGTCACTATACATTCAAACCCTCGTATGATAACCGGAGAACAAAAAATAAGAGCGACAGTGGTGCAGTGATAGAGCGTCGGTCTCTAGGACCGAAGGTCCCGAGTTCGAGCCCCGTTAGCAGCGGAGTTAAAATATCGGACTTACCCACACATCGACGCGAGAAATGGTGTAGTACCCAGGAAGCAGACATCGAGAGTGATCTATATAAGCTTCAAGTTGTCGTTACAATCGATGTAAAATAGATAAGTTGGAACTAAAATATAAGGGATCTTTTGTTTTCCATTTTACATTGGCTAATTGTTCGAATGGTTTAATTATTTTAAACATATTTATTTTATATCGATTGTGCAACAAGTTCTTTCAAATTAGACTACTAGCAGTACTAGCGCCGAAATGTGAATTGTGAAAAATGTTGTTTATTGGCTGAAAATTTGAGTTGTTTAGCATTTCAACTTAAACATACAAATAAGTTTACTTTTAGACAAAGCGTGCAGAATTCATTTACCCGAATATTGATATTAAAGACTTCCAATCAAACGTTTTAGCAGACGACAATTGTAAATCATGATTTGAAGTTGAGTAGAAACCTTTGTCACAAGATTAGAAATTGCTAGTACCGCATACGACTGGATGATTTGAAGAGGTTTTATGTCGTTTTCAACATTTTATATCGGGGCAACAGTTCACATATTTGTTCTCCCTGACTCTCATTCAGTACTTTAACATGTAACTGGCTATTCCGTATTGCGTTCCCAATACCCTAGTGCAAAATGGAGGGAAATAATCATGTTTACCATTGTATAGACTTAGGTATAACTCGGCATACGATCGAATCCACTACCTTATAATAGACATATGCTTCGTAAGAAGGAACTCGAGGACGGAGAACGGAAGAAGGAGGACGGTTTACACAATGTTGAGGGGCGTATCGAAACACACACGAGAAATAGAATGCTTTAAGGCCAATCCATTTTTATTAGAGTCACTGTCAGAGATACTCACTGTGAGCATGTCTCATGAGTTTTTGAACCTTTTTTGTAATGAAACGATGATAATCTAATTGGTTCTGGAAGGTTATTTCATGAAGTGGTTTCTTGCGTCGCCTCCTTCGACCTACTGGGCCAGATCGGTCCATGCCATCAGAAGATGAAGACATTTCATCCGTCAACTTCGCCTCATATTTCTTCCTCTACTTTGCCTGCTCTGATTCTTCCTCATCCCGGCACAACGCAGTATGGATCCACTTAGTTGCGATTGCTTTTTCAATATGCAGATAATTACCCTACAAGACTTTGGACCGAGGTTGTTTGCAGGAGACCAAAATAAGTACGCAGGTCGGAATATATTTGGAATGTTTTCCAGGCACCGATATCATTTTTCTGAAAGTATTGGTGAAACTTATGAAACATTTTTGAATGTGTGGGGTTTGTTGAGAGTTTCAAAAGATACATCATACAGCCTCTCCAGCACGAACAGAATCCTACTGATTTTGATTCTACTACGAATGTATTATTCGTATACCCCATTATCTTCGATATTTGTCGTCAGTGTTTCAACCGTTGAAGACATAAGAGACGTAGCATACGTCTCTGGAGACATCATACGAACATGTGTGCCTATTTTCAACACAAAACATGATTGATATTTAAAATGGCCGACTATTAATGAATGGAGATCGGTTGTGGGGGAATGTGGTGGGATTAAGATAGCTATAAGAGCAATAGATGGAACGTCACACCGGATTAATCGACCATTAAATGAAAACCAGTAACATCATAATTCGGGACAAAGGCATTTCCACGCGTTACATATGAAAATTATAATGGATAACAGAAGTCACATTTTACATTGAGAGTGTATTTTTAGATCACCTGAGCGATGCCCAGCATTTTGCCATAATGGAAATAATTAGAAGCAACAATCTAGCATATTCAAATGAGTGTGTTTTACTGGCCGATAAAATTTACCCGAATAGACATTCCACTATTAACACCATATACAAACGTACAGATGCCAGCAAATAAGACGTCAGCGAGAGCGAGCGATTAGTTTAAGTAAAGGCATGCAACAACACAGAGTGGTTGTCGAATACGCTATAGGGAAACTAAAAACATACGAATATGTATGGCGACATCAAATGCCATTATTGTCAACAATGGTGAATGTCTGTGCAAGGCTTTTATGTAGAAAGCAAACAATTGGCCTTATCGTCTTTGTTGGTTAATGAACGTGATCTGAAATATCGAAATGGCTTTGACTTCAATCTTAATTCTGTCGTTTTGTATGAATACACCCATAAACCTTCCTCCGTCTTCCGTCCTCTGGTTCCTTCTTACGTCGCAAATGTCTTCTACCCGTGCCCAAGACGATGAACCTAGTCGGATGAGTTTGAGAGAGTAGCGGTCCTTTAAAAGTCCGCCTTTGTCGACTAGATATCCCCAAGACGAATTATTGAATTCCTTGGACACTCTTTTAAAGTTTTAGTACCAGGAGATAGAAACGTTAAAATATCCACATACTTTAAAGTTACTCAAAGTTATTCAATTTATGTGGCGCAAGTCATTATGTGAAAAGGAAAAAATGCTAGTTGCAAAAACAATTTCAATAGTATTGATAAGACCCATCTTATAAGCAATTTTATGGATTGATTAGTCACTTTCTTGTTTTAATGTTGAAGCATGATGGTATGGGTACGGTCCTCATCGGATGATGAAATCGCTACTGTTCTTACAGTATTTCATATATGAACACCCTAATAAAGCAACATGTTAGTTTTGTAGTTGACAGTGTCTTGCATTATGAGGCTGATCCGACATAAATTCCCAAGGCAAGCCTTCTAACTAAAACAGTGTCACTGCCATTAATAATTATTATGTAACGATGAGTTAATTGTGCACTACTGCGTCATATATAACGTCATCTTTTATTGTGTTTATTCGTCTCTCGCATATTAAGGTCAACTTTTTTTTTCCTACCCAACCTTTTTCCCTTCCCAAATTTTGTTTCGTTCCCAATTTTTGTTTCGTACCCAAATTTGTTCGTACCCCAATTTTTTTTGTACCCAATTTTTTTCGTACCAAATTTATTTTTCGTACCCAAATTTTTGTTCGTACCCAAATTTTTGTTTGCGCCCCATTTTTTTTTGCATAATTTTTTCGTACCCAAAATTTTCGTAACCAAATTTTTGTTCGTACCCAAAATTGCCTTTTACTATAGATTCTTCATTTCTACACCGATTCACTTCTAATTCTCACTGAACTTCTCTTATGACAATACGGTCAATCAAAACTATGCATGGTCAACCCTGGGGCGCTCCGCCCACATAGACCACGCCCACCCATTTTTTTTAAACATAACTTCTTTATTTATTCACCAATTGACTTCAAATTAATANCTGTGGCGTCTCATCTGGATCCAAACTGTTTGCAAAGGCCTTCAAAATTCGGTTCCCACACTGAGAGGGTTAATACTTGTCCCAGATTAGGATGTGGAGTCCGCACAGGCTAATCCAGAAGACACTCTCCGCCTAAACTTGATTTTCGCAAGGAAGAAACTTCCTTTAAACAAAAAGTCTATAAAAGTGGAAAGTATCGTCCCTGATCTGGGACAACATGCTTAAAACCCAAGTTTCCCAGAGCGAGGTTCACATGTAAATGTTACAGAAGGTTATAATTAATGACCTGAATATATGATTAAAGTTTGCATGCTTACAGACTAGTTAAGTCATCTGCATCATCAAGGAAGTCAGGTGAAACTGATGATATTTGGTTGTTACTCAGGTCTCTGCAACAGATAACAAGAAATCATGAGTCGAAATATATGGCACAAAATATGTGTCCTTGATATATTAATATAACATGCAGTTAATAAATATGCAGATGAAATATTACAAGAAATGATACATGAGTTGTATTTACAGGACTTTTGTTTTAACTAAACGGGTATAACAGTAGTAACATAACAAGAAATAATGATACATGAGTTATATTTATAGGACATGTTTTATCGAAAGGGTATTTCAGAAGTTACATTACAAGAAAAAATGATACGTCAGTTACATTTTTCTGGTTTCTTTTTTATCAAAAGGGTATCAATACTGAATGGGCCTAAACACTGTTTTAAAACACTAAGTCAACATGGACTTTACAAAATTACTGAAGCATCAAGTTAATTATTAAATATTGAAAAGTTAAAAAATTATACTTTCATTTCACAACTGTTATAAAAAAAAATGAACATCCAAACATAATGTATTCTTTAAGCTTATATTGGATCGATAAAAAAAATGTTTTAAAATGATCCAATGAAAAAAAAAGATAGAGAAATTCATGTAGTTATTTCTGGTATATCATTCTGGGATTTATTTACAATTTTATATAATTCTGATATTTGATGGAATTCTGTGAAAGAAATTATATATCAGGGGCAGTATCCGAAAATTAATGGATGCAGGTAAAGTACATGTTTCAAGCAAAACTATTGTTAAGGCCAAAACAAAGAAATGATTTGTTTCTGGTAACATGCAAAAAATCGTGTTGGTAGTTAGGGATTTTATTTTATTTGTTTTACTTATTTTTTACCTATATAGCAACTAATACGCCCACGTTTGCCACGCGGATGACATGACGTTGCATATTTATTATTATTTTTACGCACTTCTCTCGGAAAAAGGATTTACAAAAAATATAAAAGCACTGCTTATTTGTAGCTGGGATTTGATAATGTCATGTGAACAATAACATTTTTAGTAATTTGATTGAGAATAACTACAAATAATTTCCATATATTACCAGAAAAAAATATTCAGTTGAAAAATGTAAATGAAGCACTAAGTTTGGACTCTGATTTTCGATCATAAAACTTATGAAAACTTAAAATATAGGATCATTCAGGTTTGATTCCAGAAACAAACCATTTTTTTAGCAGCATTAATAAATAAATAAGTAAATGTGTCCCATCCTAGCATTAGGTGACTTGACCCCTTATACCATTATACATATTTTGCTGTTTCTAATACATGTATTGGTCAAGGGTTTTAATTAATTTGATTCTTGGAGAAGAAGTATTTTACAAGGAATAGCAAGCACACTATGCAAGTTATGGGGCATTAAAAATTGCTTTTGCAACTCAAAGCTTTTATTGCTTGTAAATTGAGTTCTTTAAAAAAAATGTTGTATAAATAAATAACGAGGAAATGTATTTTAGACAAAACACTGTCTTCACTATAGACTAACGTGCTCAACAGTGCAATGACATGTTCAACTGTGGACTTACATGCTCAATAGTGGACTAATATGGTCAATAGTGGACTAACATGCTCAATAGTGGACTAACATGGTCAAATGTGGACTAACATGCTCAATTGTGGACTAACATGTTCAACTGTGGACTAACTTGCTCAATAGTGGACTAACATGGTCAATGTGGACTTACATGCTCAACAGTGCACTAACATGCTCAAATATGGACTCACATGCTCAACAATGATAGTATAAGAATTCTCTCAGCCATAGTAAACCATGAACTTACCATGCCCTAACACAGCTATGGGGTTGGCTCATAACTGGATCATGGTCTTTACAATAGATGAATATGTTCGATTGCGACCCTGTCTTTGTGAGAAGGTAGCATATTATTAGTATAACTCCAATGGTAAACCATGTTAGACCATGTCCAATTGTTTATGTATGACAAATTTGCAATTTGAACATTCATTATTACAAACAAGGGTTGGATGCGATCGTTCCCATTGGAAAGCAGAGTTCATGGGATCTATGGCCAAAAAACGAGTGTTAGTAAGAGCAGTACCATACGCAAAAAGGCAAAGGAAATTCTGATAATTGAATTTTGACTATGAATAGGAAATAAAATATGGACAAGAAAAAAAGAAGTCTAAGAGATTTGTTAATTGGGCATTGCCTTATGCCGCCACTGTCCTAAATCCACCACCCCATCCAAATCAAGTATTTTCTAAACATTATATATAAGAAGTATTTAAAGACATCCCAACATCATATTAACATTAACCTCTGCTTATTATTGATGGTTGAATGAAAGCAATAGACAACTAATGTAGAATAAACTTATTATGGTTCCTATTTAATGATTTTTACTCATCCATGCCCCTTAAAAATCTATAAAAATGAACTTTGTATAAACAACTGTTGTTGTTTTTTGTTNATACCCATTCCCTCGCAGTCATAGGCTTCTTAATTTAAAGCCTTGACACTCAAACTTAATAGATTATGGTCAAAAGTATATTTGCAGTTGGCAATGTTTATTGAAAATATTTATTTTTCTAAAAAAATTAAAACTAAAATTCGAGGATAAACATTACCAAAATGTGCCTGAGATGCAACACCAAATTACACCTTTTGCAAAGAAATTTCCGAAATTTTCTAGGGGAGGACACATACTCTCGCCAGCAATAGAGTTGAACACCCTCGCACGCCTATGCAACTACGGATCCATTCTCCCTCGCAATAAGGCTTCATGATTTTTAAGCATTGACACTTAAACTAAGCAAATAAATTATGGTCGAAAGTATATTTGCTGTTGACAATGTTTAATGAAATATTTCCTTTTATCGATCTTTTTCAAGCAAGAAATTGATGAATAAAATTGCCAAAATGTGGCTGAAAGATAACACCAAAACGCACCATCAGCAATGAATTTTCCATAATTTTCTAGAGGGGGGGGGGGGCCCAAATCCCCCCTAGCAGGAGACCCCCTCCCGAACCTAACCCCCACTCCAGCTTCGCTGCTCGATCGTGCGTATAGCTGAAATAGCCTCAGGAACGCCCCTGGTAATGATTTGCATGAGAACTTCTTATACAGAAATGGATACATCTTCACACATATATTGGTAAAGTTGACAATAAAAGTATAGAAGTAAGTGCAAACAAAAGAAATATATATATATATATATAAACCAAAAATGCCTTCTACACACTAAGAAAAAAGAAATTTAAAGCATAATATTACATGATTTCAAGACAAACTCACAATAAAATGCTGGACGCGGACATGCCCCTAAAAGCATTTTTGCTAAAACTGTTTTCGGTCAGCTGGTTTCCACTCAAAATTCTGCAATTCATACAAATTTCTCATGGTCACATCCCCAGGGCAAAACTGTATGCCATGGTCTTCATTTACTGACATAAATGAGGTTTTTCATTTACAAGCAATTTGAACAAACGGAAGCTGACTAAAAAAATTGACATTGTTTCACTCATGCTTACACTGATGAAATATGTTTATCGAAGTGACTGAATCTTTTTTCCCAATGCAACAATTCTGTATAAAATATTGTTTTGAATGTGTGTTTTACATAGTGAAAGAAAGGTTTGTGTGAAGATAGTGAAATATTAAATGACACCTATTTGAATAGAGATTGAGGGCTTCTCTGGAAATAAACTGAGGTATGAAGACATCTTTCAGCACAAACATAAAGATTCTTGTATAAAAACTTAGTCATCAAGTGACACCTCATTTCACAAAAATAAAGTGTTTGTCTAGAGAAACTTAGCCATGAAGTGACACCTCATTTCATAGAGATAAAGTGTTTGTCAAGAGAAACTTAGTCATGAAGTGACACCTTATTTCACAGAGATAAAGTGTTTGTCAAGAGAAACTTAGTCATGAAGTGACACCTCATTTCATAGAGATAAAGTGTTTGTCTAGAGATACTTAGTCATGAAGTGACAACTCATTTCATAGAGATAAAGTGTTTGTCTAGAGAAACTTAGTCATGAAATGACACCTCATTTCATAGCGCTAAAATGTTTGTCTAGAGATACTGAATTATGAAGTGATACCTCATTTCATGAAGATAAAGAGTTTGTCTAAAGATACTGGATAATGAAGTGACACCTCAATTCATAGAGCTAAAGTGTTTGTCTAGAGATACTGAATTATGAAGTGACTGCTCATTTCATGTAGATAAAGGGTTTGTCTAGATATACTNTTTTTAAAATCCCTGTGTTATTTTTTACATTCAATGATATCTGCATTTATACAGTAAATAAAACAAATCTTGTAATTCAACCTGAGTACTAACAGACTTAAAACAAAAGACATGGCAAGTATTGAATATAACTAATTTGATAAAACCATTATAAAACATGACAAATTGGTTAATATTTCAATTAAAAAGAAAGTTACATTAGGTACACAATTAATTGTTTTAAGTACCCCAAAACAGGATCAAATTTCAAGAAAGTGTATACAAGTTCCATCAGAACTAAATTTAACCCTTGTTCATTAAAGTAATTTCAATACTTGTTTAAATACTATTCAGAAAACAAAGTTAGGTACAAAGGACTGTGGTATTAAACAACTGCCTATCAAATATCTAACAAAGAAGCTTGGAAGCACTCCAAACAGTTTTAAATACTAACAAAGAAATTGGAGCTTAACTAAAGAAAATAATCTTGGGTGTATTAAGGACCAGTCGCAGATAATGCTTTGATCGCTGTGTTTTCAGACCCAATGTGACCCACTCTGGCAACTATTCAGCACCACTATATATTATATTATATATGAGCCTTGCTCTGGAAAAACAGGGCTTAAGGCATGTGCATAAAGTGTGTAGTTCCCGATTAGCCTGAGCAGTCCCCACAGGCTAATCAGGGCCAACACTTTGCGTTTTTATGGTATTTATGTTTAAAGGAAGTATTTTCTTAGCAAAAATCCAGTTTACGTGTTGTCCCTGATTAGCCTGTGTGGACTGCACAGGCTAATCTGGGACGACATTTTACTCACATGCATTAAGCCACATTTTCCAAGAGCGCGGTTCCTATTATGTATTAATGGGAGCATCCATATAAACAATATTTCATTTTCACTTATAAGGTGCGTCTAGTTAACTGAATTCTAAATAACAAATAAAACTTTTATTGGTATTTAAATATGTGTATTGTTATTTTGAAATGTTCCCAAAATAAAAAAAAATATGCATAAATCTAAATTTGTTCATGGCATATGTCCTTAAAATAATTTAAAAATATTAAAACTTATAATTTATTTTGATTTAAAGTTTCAATATTTATATTATCTTCATACAATTCACAGAATAATAACACATCAATAATTAACGAATATATTATTTATTTCTATTATTTGTCACATAAATGAATAATTATAATTGATTTTAAAGCATTAATAAATATAAAACCAACAAAATTGCTATTGAAAGAAGACTCTTAAATATATTATGCAACAACAATATCAACATAAGAAGGCTTAAATAAGGACCAACTTTCAGCCTATTACCCCATGTGGACGTAGTATTTCTATGCTGTATCATTTTAATGTAAACAAACTACCTATCATGCTGGCGATTGTCAAACATAGAACTACATGTATTATGAAGGCGACAAAGTCACACAATCAAATTCATTTACTAGAGATACTTACACTTGTTCCAAATTCAGACTCTTGAAAAGGTCGTTTTCAAGGCGTGTTATCCCATTGTATCCAAGATTTCTAGAGTAAAAAATTAAATAAATAATTATTATACATAAATAATGTGAAAAAAGCAAAGCTAATGTGTTCTTCTACTGCAGAACAACAATTACATGGCTATTGAGTCAAACCTGACTAATTTATTGTACTTTTCATAGGAGAAGATTTTAAGGCCCATATGTCATCAGAAAAATAAATTACTCGAGCCCTTATACTGATAATCAAACATATAAATGAACATGCAATACACATAATGGAAATAAAAGAATATAATACAGAGTGTGTTTTTGGTCGTATTTGGGGCAAACATTCGTCCCCATTCCCCATCCCAAAAGTATATATATTTCTCAAATGACTTATTTTTTTTTTGTCTATCTCTGATTATGATGAACTTTTCACAACTTTATCGTCTTTAATAAAGCTTTAAATTGCGTAAGGCATGAAGGACTATGGCTACTGCTAATATAATTGGCAGGTTATGAGAGAGTTCAAAATTGGGGCAGGGCTGTTGAAAGTCAACCAAGAACTCTAAACCCCAGCAGCGCAGTTCTTCTGAGGGCATCAGAAGCAAAGTTGGTTGGAGAATGAGAAAGACTGGACGTCCCTCACCATGGATTAGCTACTCACAGCAGCCCACAAAAGATTCAATAGGTGGAGGGTCTCTGTGTCGTTGTCTCTCATTCCCCCCCCCCACCCCACCACCCTGGTCAGTCAAGGGAATGATGATGATGATAATGATGATGATTATGATGCTGATGATCCAGCTCTAAGAGTGGAAATTCAGCAAATACAAAGAAACAACATACATTTTAGTCCAAACCACTCATTTTTCCCCATCCATAGGGCGCAAGCCCCATTCCAAAAATTTGAAAAAAAATACAATAAAAAAATGCATGTAAGGATAACATTACAACTTACAAGATTTTCAACTTGCTCAGTGATTTAAAATGGTCTTTTTCTATACTTGAGAGCTTCATGTGACTAAGATCTCTGAAAAAGAAGAAAAGAATACACAATAAAGCACATGAAAAATAACAACCTTCAGTTCTCTATTACTATGTAAACAATAATATTTGTATGGGTTAATTAATGTTGTTTAACTAGTATATTTAATCTGAGTATACTATAGTATTATAATGCTTGTAAATTTCAATAAGTATGAATCTATGTATAGGTCTTACAATGTAAAGGTGTTATACTAGAAATATGGGGATATATGTGGAATATATAATGCAGTAGTTAGTAATACATATTAGTAAGTAATATTTATTACAGAAATAAGTAATATTTATGTGTGATAAAATGGAAAATAAATGTGCACACATCTTCTTTAGCTTCAATGTCAACTGTTAAACTCTATCTTAGTTTCGCATTTTTGTGCATTTTTTGCTGCAAAAAAAAATCAAGTCTATTAAAAACAGACATTTATAATTACAATTCTGTTAACTTTAATGGAATTTAATCAACTCTCTTTAATTTTTTTCTTTTGGGACAGGAAAATCCGTTATGTGCAGAATCATTTTAATTTTGTAAAGAATAATTGCATGAAAACAATTGAAACATTTCTCACACTGTCAGAACCAATCACCTATATAATTGACATATACAAATACTAGTGACTATATACATGTAAGGTACTGGGAAAAAATGCAAAGCTGTAAACTGCCACCTATCATTCTTTAACCTCTATTCGCAATGTCTGCTAACACCCTGCATTTGGAACTCAGTCATTAAAAATCTCCACCACAGAAATCAATTAATAATCAATTAATTATTGGCACAGGTGTACCCATGTGCCAAAAAAATGCACATTGACTATCTAATTCTCAGTACTTATGACATAGGCATAAGGTAGAACATGGTGAGAAATCTAAAAAAGTTTGTATCTACAATGAATAAAACTCAGGTGTGCAAAGTCTATGTTTGACAAGGGGATTGTCATGGAGTTTTAAAAGGTATTTGATGTACAGTATGAAATAAATGTTTCTGCTCACACTGCATGATTTGTTTAATGAGTTGACAGTTAAATGAACACCTGCGCAATTAAATAAAGTACCGGTACTGAATAAGTTCATGTCTAATGTATTGGTGATTGACTCAATAAGATACTCTTGAGAAACGATACAAATCTGATCGGTACATATATTTTAGCCTCAATCTCATCTGGGAAAACTGTCTTAATGTTCCAGATTAACTTTTGCAGTCCGCACAGGCTTATCAGGGATGACACTTTCTGCTTTTATTGCATTTATTGTTAAAAGGATGTCACTTCTTAGCAAAAATCTAGTTCAGGAGGAACGTGTCGTCCCTGATAAGCATGCAAAGTGAAATACTGTGTATGAAATGTGTACTGAAAATAAGAAAACAAAACAATATGTTGGTAACTATGACAATCATACATCTGCAGTGTGTGTGTGGACTATACTATTTACAACTCAAACCAAAGCAAATGCAATAAAACAGAAGCAAACTCAAAAGTCACCATCACTAAGCTAAACAGAACAAGGAGAACAGTTAAACATGACAAATAACAGATTCATCCTACATAAGAATTAATACAATGGCCTTAGCCCATAGTGGCTAAAATAAATATGTTGACAAATTTGTACAAACACCTATACATTTACTTTGTTTTTGTTTCTATCTGTGCCAAAAATCTTTTACAATATTGACATTTTTTTTTTTTTAAAGCAGTTAGAAACCTGCGTACCATACCCCCACATTTTTCTGTATCTATATTCATTGTTTTACTGCAATCTCCTTGTGAAAAATCACTGAAGTTCACTTGAGTTCATGTTAATGTTTCTAACAATGTCTGCTCTTTTTTCAAAAATACTTAAATATTAAAACTTTTTGAATTAAGGAATCTATTTGATTCCACAAATCATCAAATCACAATTTTATGCATTTACTCCAAGAAAGTCATAAAGATTTATTTTAATACCATAAGTGTTTTAATTAAATAGTTATTTTTAAAAGAGCATTATAAGTCAACTTCTTTGATTTGAAAAACATTAAAAACATGCATATAATGTCTGTAGCATTTATACTTCAATATTGTGTATAAAATTATATACTAATAGCCAGACGTCAATATTATACAGATATTTTGTTGGCATTTTGTGACAGTTCAATTTATTAAATATTTGTTTAATGTTCATGAATACTATTGATAAGAAAGGCATTATTTATAGACATTTAAGATGATTTTTTTTGTATAAAAAAAAACAACAGTATCAGATATCAGTAACATAAAAGGCTGAGGAAGTGAAAGAGTAAAACAGTTATTTTACGATACCAAGTATATTTATTGAGAACTCAACATTTTTGTAGTTACAGAGTCCCAAGTACTCAGTGAACTTTTCGGAATGGTGAACAATAATGTCAAGTTTTTTTTTATTTAATAATGATATTATATAAAAAATCGACTGAAGTATGTTGATGCTACAGAATGTATGTGAATACAACATGTTAACAACACCATTCTTTATCTTCCACAACATTTATTATATTTATGAACGTAAATTATATATAATATTGATTTACAAAGTCACTTATCTCTTTGCAGTTCCAACTTTTTTGATGAGCATGGGACTACTAAAGCCAAGCTCTCCTTTTACAGATTGTGAGTCTTGTTATTGGAAAACAAGGCTTAATGCATGCGAATAAAATGTTGTCCCAAAGAACGTTTGACGGAAGTCTCTTCTAAACAAAAATTAAGTTTAGGTGGAAAGTGTTGTCTGTGATTAGCCTGTACTGTCTGCACAGGCTAATCTGGGATGAAACTGTATGCACATGCATTGAGCCCAGTCTTCCCAGAACAAGGCTCATAATGGCAATAAATATTGCAATAAATATCATGGTAGATTATGGTGTATAAACGCATCAAATAACATCTTTGATCTTGAGCACATGTATAGAAAAAATCAGAAACTCACAACAAACATTTTTGCCAACCCCAAAACATAAGTCATACTTACAAAGATTCTATAGTGGTACCCGAGAATATATTCGGATCATAGTTACTAGCAAAATCTGTATTGCCAGCCAAAATCCTACAATGAATGATTATGATAATCGTAATGAATCATTAGTATTAAACATGTTTTTCTTGATATATACCAACAGTTCTGCGATCAAGAAATGCATACAAACTTGACAATTAAGATTTATGGGAATTGACAATATGAGCCACTATATGTGTAAATGAGTCTTATGCCATAATGAAGCCAGAGTAGCTCCTGAACAGCCTGTGCAATCGCCAGTCAGGTCAGGAGTTTAGCGGTCTTCTTTAAAGTCACATACTGTTTTGTGGTCTTATAAGCTGACAGGGTAGCTCCAGACCAGACTGCACCGATGCACAGGCTGGTCTGAAGCTACCCTAACCACCTGGAATAAGACCCGTTTTCCCATCATACAGCTCATAAAATATGGTTGTAAATAGTTTATAGCAGAAAATTGTAAGCTCTAAATCATGCTATCATTGAGGGGGTATAACACCTATATTCTGCACATGCCACTCATGTGCTTTGTTAACATATTTAGATGTTACAGAGAACAGATTATTCAGTTGAGTAATGCAGAGGAGGTTATGGAATGTGGTACTGAATGTTAACATTGTTCTTGTGTACCTAAAGAATAACAAATGCATAATGGCCTTATACATTACAAAAACACCATCACAGACAAACAATACAATATTGAATTATAAATGGTAAAATATTACAGTGATATACAAATACTGGGTTATATAAATGGTTCTTTAATACAAAACACAATTCAACAAGAAAACAATAATTATAAACAATGTAAAAATGAACCTTTAACATTATTTTTACATTGCAAAAATGATACATTAAAAAAATATATGGTACTAAAATAGAAACAATATTTTTTTTCAATAATTACAGATGTTCACAAATGTTTCACAAACACTTTATTAACATTTTTTAATTGCAGAAGGATCTGATTTGCACTGTACAAACAGCTCTACTGTTATTCAAGCGACATCTACAAGAAAGCTTCAGGGAATTATCACTGTTTATACACATGATAACTAGCATGGTTGTGCAATAGGTACATGCTAAATGTTTGCAGGTTGTGCAGTGGGTATACGTACAGTGTTTGCAGGTTGGTCAGGTTGGAAAATGTTTCTAGTGGAATAGTTGAAATAAAATTGTAACCCATATTTCTGAAAAGCAAACAAATAATATCAATGCAACACATTTCAAAAAAAAATACTGTTTGAATAATTTTTAAAATTTCTTTCTTTTCGTAAATGTTTATTTATTTTATTTTCAAAAACACATTTCAATTACAATTAAGTTTAACTACTGACAGTGATGAAAAGTATATTGTTGGTATTTATATGGACAAACAATTATAAACAAACAAAAGGGCCATGATGACCCTTAAGTGCTCACCAATGTTCAAGATACACCAATTGTCAAACACTTGACCTGTTGACCTAGTTTTTTACCCAACTTGACCCAGATTCAAAAATGACCTTGCTGTTGTCAAGATGTCCATTTTGACAATACTTCATCCAAATTGAGTCATCAATGAGGCTTCTAGAGTCATTAGTTACAATGTTTTTTTATTGTACCTGTTGACCTAGTTTTTTAACACATGTGACCTAGATTCAATCTTAGTCTCGATTAACCTGGATTAACATTCTGACCAAGTTTAATCAAAACAGAATCATAAAAGTTGCCTCTAAATTGATAGCAATTTTGTCTCAGATTTGACCTTGTGACCTAGTTTTTGGATGCCCATGACCCGCTTTGATATTGTCAAGATCAACATTCTGATTTTGTTTTTATCAAGATTCAGTCATCAATTTGGTATTATATATAATCAAACATCATTTTATTAATATACTTACAATTCTCTTAAGTTAGTGAAAAACTGGAAGTCAGTAACTGCTATTGATGAGATATTGTTGTTGGAGATATCACTGAAACAAAAGAGATCATAGTAGTAATAATAATTATACCGGTAATAATTTCAATAATAATAATGATTTTGATAATTATAATAATAAACTTATCATAATATACTGTCCATAATAAAATAAGCATACAATTAATTAGTTCTGGTTTCAACAATTTAAAATTGTGCTTTTCTTATTTTCTGTCTTTGCGCAGCATTAAGTCTAGTCAGTTTAATAAAATCTGTTCACTGATGTTGCTTAAATCAGGGACCTATACAAAAAATGTATCTAAAGTTCCTTGCTCTAACATATATATAGCTGAACAATTAATTCTAGCTGCATTTCATCAATGAACCTAGATTTTGTTTACTGAGTTTCTTACAAATATATCATACATGTAATTACCCTTAAATAATTTTGTGTCCGAAAATTAAGATGCTAAAAAATATTTCAAATACTGTTTTCAAATTTTTAGAGACACACTGGCAATATATGTGCATTAAGTCATCAATGAATAATAGCTTGTGTGAAGCATGCGGTTGCATACCATTTATTTTTAATTACCTGAGGATATGTTTGCAATTAATTGAAAATAGTTTCATTGTGTTAGACTTTGTTTTACCAATTTTTTTTAGAAAGTTGTATACTTTGACCACAGAGTACGATGATAAGTATTTGATAGACTGTAGCAAGAATGTTAAATTTGAAACCAAAAGAAATGCGTCCATTTGGATTGCGTTGTCTTTAAAACATTACATTTTGTTGTAGATTATTAAAATTGTGAATTGATACAGTCAGTCAACCAGTTAAGAATCACCCGGCAAATAATGTTAATTCTTTTGACCACAATAATTTCTTTAAGGATTTAGTGTCAATGTGAGAAGATGTAAACATAAAAGGTAAAATTTAGTTTGTATGACAACAGGTTAGGCCAGACGGCATATGCAGATTTTTGTCAAAAATAGCCAATTAAAGTTCACCCTTCGGAAAATTATTAAAAACAATTCAACTTACATAATTAGTATTTCAAAACATTGTCATGGCATTTGTTTTCAAACAGCAAAAAGTTTATTTGAAAATAATAAAGCCTGCTATATCCATATGCACATTTCAAAACATAACTCATTCAATCAGTTCCGGTTAACTTTTTTGCCCGCATTTATCCCCTCTGTAAGCATAATACAAAAGCTTTCTTGCTAAAACTTGTTTAATTTATTCCTTTACCTAATGTATACCTTAGACACTTATCATTTTGTTTTTAATTGTGGCATTATGGAAAATTAAATACAAATTAATCGGAACTGCTGATTATTCTGAACTGGTTGACAAACTGTACTAACGAAAGAAAACTTAATTATGTAAAACACATGTGTAATATGTCATCGGATTAANCCTGTACTGTATTTGAAGCAATTCTTCGGAACTGTTCTAAAACATTTCTAGAATTGTACTGGAACACACCGACTAGAACTGTTCTGTAATCATACTGAAAATGTTCTAGAATTATTCCGGAACAGTTGTTGAACGTTAAATGAGAAAAATTTCTAGAACAATTCTATAACAGTTCTGGAAATTTATTCAAGAAAAATTCTGGAATAGTTCTAGAACGATAGTTCAAGAATTGTTCTAGAACAAACCTTCAGAACTGTTTTAGAACAAATTGTTCTAGAAATTATTCTCATTTAACGTTCAACAACTGTTCTAAATCGTTCTAGAGCATTTTAAGGATGATTCCAGAACACTTCTAGTCATTAGTTCCAGTACAATTCTAGAAATGTTATAGAACTGTTTTAGAACTTTTCGCAGGGGATCCCCTCTGTAAGCATAATACAAAAGCTTTCTTGCTAAAACTTGTTTAATTTATTCGTTTACCTAATGTATACCTTAGACAATTATCTTTTTTTTTATTGTGGCATTATGGAAAATTAAATACAAATTAATCGGAACTGCTGATTATCCTGAACTGGTTGACAAACTGTACTAACGAACGAAACATTAATTATGTAAAACACATGTGTAATATGTCACCGTATTAACACAAATATGTTGTTTTCTGATAAAAATGCATCTGTCAAAAAATATGGAGTAATTGTTTATTGGGGAAACTGTGAGTGTCGGAAAAATTGGAGTCACAAAAATAATTATTTTGGCTTAGAGAGAGCTGTCCGAAAACTTAGAATGTCCGAAAAAAATAATAAGAAAATAACATCTTTAGCTTCCAGTATCAATCTATTCATTGTATTTAATTGTTGAAAACATCATTTTAAGCCAAAATCTACTAAAAACCCATCTTGAAAAGAAATTTCCCATTCAACTTCTTCACTTTTGATATTTTTCGTTTTCGTATGCTTGCGCGTTTTGTGTCCGACCAAAAATCTTTGGGTTACAAACCACTTATTTATTTTCATTATTTGTGCGGTCAGACTCTAACAATATTCGAAGTTTTACCGTTAAACTGATTTAAAAAAATAAAATAAAAATGATAGTGTTTGTATTGTTATTTAATATATTATACTCATGCAATAAGCCCAATTATTTTCAAACGAGGCTTTTTAAATTAATTATTTTAATAATTGTTCTAACCCATAGTCCGGTCTCTCATTAGGCCGAAACAAATATATATAATTACATGTTCAACGGAGTTTCGCCTCCACAGAATAATAATAGTTACTGTGAACATATTTGTTGAACATTTCTGCCAAACGCATTCAGCTTATTAGATGCTTCCATTCTGTACTATTAACTGTTGAACAAAAATAAAGTGTCTATGCCGTAGAATACGTTCTGTGATTAACCCAAACTAATATGAAAACAAGTATAGTATTTGGTGGGTTGAAAAATGGACCATATGGGCGCAACAATCATATTAAGAATACTTTAAGGTGCATCAGATCCGACGAAAATGTTATCAATTTGTTGTGGCCTTACCATGCCAAAAGACAATTTTCTGCTAAACCTCTTCAGACATTTCTCTTTAAAATGTGCACGATCATTCCATCTTAGTTTTCTTGCTTTGTCTTTTCCACAGTTCAGTCACAGATGTTTGACATAGTTATCTGTTACGTTGACATATTTGACCATTAGGACGGTATATTAGAGGTCTTTGAACGGAAACGATGTTCATGTATATTATTTACTGCCAACGAAAATGTCAGACTATCATCAACTTAGAATACGTTTTTTGTTGATATAAATTGTAAACCTCGGATAAAGCCGTGTTCAAATAATGACATACATTGTCAAAGTATCTGATGAGCGTATTGTCTATGTCACATCGGTTGCCCATTATATTTAAGAATACCAAACGCTTATCACGGGACCTTAAATGTGGTTAAAATTAACTCAAAAACAATTTTTATGCAATCTTGTCGGGTGTCCAAATGGTGTATGGTATTCCTTCACGAAGTTAATAAAATCAGTTCATCTATTAAGTTTTATGTTTCAATCGTCCTATATTTCGATGGCACAGCGATTAGATTGTCAATAAGAGTGTTTAACCGTGACTTATTGATAAAGATTATACATTCTGGTGCAGGGCCGCGTTTATCTCGAGAAATATGTGTGCCAAAGTTTATATCATTGGAATTCCAACTCCGAAAAGATGGCCCAACTCCGATGTTGAGGGATTCGTACCCGTGTAACCCCTGACACGTACCCGTGTTACCCCTGCCACGTACCCGTGTAACCTTTGCCTATATCGCGCTTTGTCACCATACACGTGTTTAGATTATTTTTAATAAAAAATCTGCTTTGGCACATAGATGCCGATAAAATGACTATTAATACGTTAAGTGAGTTGTTCACCGTTTTTGTAAAATGACGATTTTCAAAATAAGTGTCATAGATTCCAAACATAATGTATAAACTATGTTTCAACATGCGAAAGAAACTCCTGACTAAAAATGTTACAAATATTGATTCATAAATGGAAATCATCATTCGAAATCGGTAAAATAATAAAATAAAAAGTTCGCCTTTCCTCGATACTTGGAGAATACTTCGATTTTAATATACATTTTGCTTTTTGATATTGACTATCAAAAACTGCGTGACGAAGTGTAAGCGAATACACTTTTGCTTCCAGGGGGCCTGGATTCGAATCGTGAGGAAGGCAGTTTTTCTTGCTATTATATTAGTAAAGACTATTCAAACCAAAATAGATTTGTATGTAAGCATACTCAATGACGTCTTTAAAATCTGTGAACGAGTTCCTTTAATATAATGTCAAAATAAGAGTAACAACTATTTGCATACATTCATCTAATAAACATTAACATATTTAACATTAACATTAAATTCAAGTTTTTTGGCGCAGGCAATTTAAATACAGACCGTACCGATTTAAGACCGATGTTGACCAAAAGTAACAGAGGAAATTTAAGTTGAGTATATGTATTATATATTTCAAGAATATTTTTAAAACTTTATTAAACTGAGTCCAATGTTTCCTTGAGAAATGCCAAATAGTAGAGAAAGAACTTACGCTACGCATTTATTTTATCTATTGGACCTAAACGCGGCGGTTTCCAAAATGTGGGCCACTTAATATCATTAAAGCGATAAATAACGCAATCAGAAATCAGATCAACGCTGTGATTGATTTGATACAATATTAACATTATAAAAACAATACTACTTATGCATATGCATGCTATATGCCGGACTATTTTCTTGGCTTCACGTAACTGATTGTGTTATCTTTGTTACAGTCGAGTTACATTAGGCCGTCGTGAACTTTTTCGTTATATTGAATCAAAACTGATAGAACATATTTTTCTTTTAAGAACAAGTCTATTTTTTAACTAGCATTAACACCAACTTCCCATGACATATTTTATAAGTCATTCGGTCAGCTACTGGTCTTGATAACATCTGATATGTTTTTTCTAAGAGAGGTATACATAACGTTTGACACGAACAACCGCTCGTTAAAACGTAATTAGTCAACGGTGTGACAGCATATTTATGAAGTTATTCAGTTAAAAGTGCCTAAAATAATTGACCGGTCCGTGGGAAATTCGGGCCTAATGCATGTGCGTAAAGAGTCGTCCCGTGTTTGCGGACTGCATATGCATGCAAACTTGTCTGGGACATTACTTAATGCAGATGCATTAAGCCCAGTTTTCCCCGAGACCGACTCAATTTAATTAGAGCAAGTATACAAGTCCATCACACGCACAATTAATTTGCTTTTTTTATTCATTGAGATATTTCAAAACAAAACACGCGGCAATACTTAAAAACTATAATTGACAATAATATTTGGTTCTGAGCTTGCATATTATCTATTTGACCTAAACGCGGCGGTTTCCAAAATGTGGACCAGCGAATACCATTAAAGCGATAAATAACGCAATCATAAATCAGATCAACAGATGAATTTGATACAATATTAAAATTATAAAAAACAATACTAAGAATGCCTTTGCATACTATATGCCGAACTATTGTATTGGCTTGAGGTAACTGATTGTGTTGTCATTGTCACAGTCGAGTTACCTAAGGCCGTCGTNTTTTTTTATTCATTGAGATATTTCAAAACAAAACACGCAGCAATACTTAAAAACTATAATTGACAATAATATTTGGTTATGAGCGTGCATATTATCTATTTGACCTAAACGCGGCGGTTTCCAAAATGTGGACCAGCGAATACCATTAAAGCGATAAATAACGCAATCATTAATCAGATCAACAGATGAATTTGATACAATATTAAAATTATAAAAAACAATACTAAGAATGCATTTGCATACTATATGCCTAACTATTGTATTGGCTTGAGGAAACTGATTGTGTTGGCATTGTCACAGTCGAGTTACCTAAGGCCGTCGTAAACGTGTTTCCTTTAATAATAAGAAAACTGAAAGAGGATCAAGTTCTTGGCGAAGTAGCTGGCAAAGCAAACCTACAAATTAAGAAAAAATAATGTACAGTTTGTGAATAGCACACGCACGCCGATTACTCGATGCATGGAGCTTCATAAACGCTACTTCTTATAAGAATAAGTCTATATATTTTTTAAGTAGTCATTAGCACCAACTTCCCATGTCATATTTAATAAGTCATTCGGTTCGCTAATGGTCTTGGTTACATCTGATATGTTTTCTTAGTGAGGAATACATAACGTTTGACACGAATAACCGCTAATTAAAATGTAATTAGTCAACGACTTGACAGCATATTTATGCTGTTAATATTATGCACAAATGAATGTATTGATAACGCATTGTTTGAAAATTGTTTGCGGCATACCTTTTCTTTAGATAAATGGAATGGGCTTTCAGTAAGTTTCCACGATATCACCCTTGTAACAAATAAAGCCAAAACGGTATGTAACATGTTATCAGATTAGACGTCGGAAATAAATACCCGTCCATGACTTGCACAAAAAAAAAAGATCGAGGACTCATCGTAGAATATACCTCACATCTTTAGATGTTATCCAGTGTTAGTATGTCCACGGGAGTTTTAAAAGGCTTTTTATTTAATTTAAGAATTAATAACAAGACGTGTCGTTTAAAAAAAAATATATATATATATATAATATGAAGTTCATTTAAACAACGTGTAAGTCCCACTTTTAAAAATCTGCTTTAAAGCTATAGAAGTTGTTTTCAAGATGAAATGATAGTTCTTTGTGTTACAATTCTCATCCACACTCGTATTATAATTTATACATTTCTTATTTATAAATCAAAAAGGTCATTGTACACGAGAATGTAAGATCTAAAAATTTAGTTTGATCCAAAGGTAGTAATGCAACACAATAATACGTCTTTCTCTTTTCTTTTCTTTTTTTGTATTTTTGCTCCAAAGTGTGGTGTTCCAAAATTATCAACAACAACCAAACTCATGTGCACATGTTTAACCCTGTTTGAAATTATTTTACAAGATATAACTAAGTTGCAGAAGATGATAATGATATTTTGACCCGTTCACCAAAAAAAAATTAACTAAGCATTCTCAAATTAAATAACATTGAATCACAACACATGATCCAAGCATACAACTGTTATTTCTTAAGCACCACGGCTGGAAACAGTACCAAAAATACTTCTGTGTAAAAAATGACGTTAAAAAACTGGATGTTTAAACTTATGGTCAATGATTTTGGAAGTTTTGCTCATAATACGGACAGTCATGCTAATAAAATCGAGAAATGTTTCTCATGACTTCTGGAAGTTTTGTCCAAAACAGTCGCAAGTTGTTGCGAATTAAATGTGTGACCATATCAGAATGCACAGCACAGCTTCCATTTGAGCCTCGCTCTGAGAAAACTGTCTTAATGCATTTGCCGCATTAGGCAGTCCGCACAGGCTAATCAGGGACGACATTTTCCGCCAAGACTGGATTTTCGTTAAGGAGAGACCTCCTTTAAGCGAAACAATATTAAAACAACGGATAGTGTTATCCCTGATTAGCCTGTGCGGAATGCACATGCTAATCTGGGACGACAATTTACGCACATGCATTAAGCCCGATTTTCACCAAGCGCTGCTCATTTGAATCCTTGTATGTGGGCAGTTCTTCTTCACCAGACGCATAGCAATTTATTTTCGTTAATCTGGGAAACATCAAGCTTAAACACTTTATTATGTCTAAAACACGTTCATCCTTGCCGGGACATGTGTGGTCGCAACTTTGGAGGTCCTGTTAATGTGAGCATACATTACTCACTTATTTCCGCTACTGAAAGACCTGTTTCTATGACAACGTATGTTTTACGTATGCTGTTTAAATGGTGCTTAGAAATACGGGAAACACCTACGGACACATACCCTCTAAGATACTGTTTCTAAACACAAATCTTTGACCACAAAGCGAAATCAAGAATCTACATGTAATAATTTAGAATGAATCGGAATTTCATCCAAAGCAGAGGCCAATTTCATGAAAACATAGATTTCCTTATTATGCCTGAGTTACTTAATAATCTTTTCCACATCTATAAATTGCACATTTATACATCGATTTGACAAAGCAAATGTCTAACCCTGTACCTTTTTATGTAATATATAATCGATACATTTATATCAAGTCGTTTCTAAATAAAAAACACACCGTAAACGTTTCGGCAAACAATCCCCAAGTTGGATTTTTAGGATATGAAACATTGAATATGTAGCGTGTTCAGATGAATACCGCAGTAAGTAGTACGGACAATATTCCATACATAGGTCTCTATTACAAATGCACAATCAAGGAGCGTTATCAAGTGTACGACTGTGCAAAAATCCGGACCAAAGTTTCTATATTCAACTAGCGCTTAATAAAAGGCCACGGGTATAAAACCATTCGATTTTATTTATTTTCTATGTCTTTCGAGTATATACAGACCGATAGTACATATCGATCCGAGTTCAATAATGAAAGTATAATAAAGAGTCTTTGAACTAATAAAGAGTCTTTCAACTATTTTCAGAGTATTAATTAAAAAATTATTCCTTGCTTTAAAATCCATTATTGCATTTTAAGCTATTGTTTTGACCGTTTTAAATATACATGTATAGTGTTGTTCGAGGGCTAATACTTATTGAAAATATACATAAAATAACATAATAAAAACCATTAAAAAATATTCACAGAAAGCGCGTTGGATAAAGGGAGCAAAACAATAAAAATAATAAGTAAAACATCACTATGAGTAGAGTGTCAGTTGTAATCCATAACAATACAGCCAAAAAGTAATGATAAATCAGTTTATGTACACATATCTGAGCCCTGCTCTGGGAAAACGGAGCTTAATGCATGGGCGTGAAGTATCATCCAAGATTAGCCTGTTCAGTCGGCACAGGCTAATCATGGACGCCAATTTCCGCTTTTATGGTATTTTTCGTTTAAGTCTGTTCCTAGTGAATTATCCAGTTCAGGCGGAAAGAGTCGTTACTGATTAGCCTGTGCGGACTGCCTTTGTTAGCATAGGAGGACACTTTACGTACATGTATAAAGCTCATTTTTTCCCAGAACGCGACTCAGATAAGTGTGTAATCATTTCCCTTTTTGTATGATAGTCTGTGTTAATTNTTCCCCCCCCCCCCCGGTGCACTTGATTTGTCTACATTTGACATTGAAAAATCAACAATATGGAGCGGGTAAATTGCGATCGAACGCAAACTTTAAATTACATAAATGATATAAATTACAAAGGATCTTTGTTGAGAAATTCTGATAATATTTTATTCTCTTTGTTGACCAGGGGCATCGAAAGAAATCGGCATATTAGATGCAATATTCCTGTCAAGTATTAAAGAAAATGTCTTGATTTATGTATCAATAAAAAAGTGATATAGGTGGATTGAAGGTATTGAACTGGAAAAATAATAATTTGATAATCATGTGAAATGTCGGGATGTTAATTAACGTCTTTTAATCTGTGCATGTAATATATTGGTCGGAATGTCTAATCAATTAAAAAAGTTTTTTTTGTCCATGGCTGTCTATACATATTCAATTTTCGTTTGCTTTTGCAAAGTTCATTTTAAAAGTGTCTTACATACAAAGGAAACGCGTATATTTTGAATGTATACATAACAATCGTAATTACGTATCATATTAAACATGATATATTTTTTTAATCTTAAAAAAAAACTATACATAGTTAAATACTGATTTGACCACTTTTAGAAAATGGCCGAATGCAAGTATGACATAGACGTGCATGTATCAAATTTGGTTAATTTTATGGTGGAATAAAATATTAAAGTCTCAATTTTGTATTTACCTTTAGATATTCAGTAAACCATATATAAAATATTCAATTATGGAAATAATATAACACGGATTTGCATAAATTAAGAAAACAAAATATACTAGGAATCCTTAGATTACTTGTGAATGCAGTGTCGACAGTATGACCTGGTAACATTGCGAGGAGTTTGGTGCATGAACGTTTCAAGAATCGAACCTTGGTCGCCATAGTGAGTGATCGTTACTCGAGCTTCATAACTTCTTTCAGTGATTTTATCATTTTGTGTTTATACCTTTATCAAATAACATGCACATGATTTACATGGTACTTGTTCTTATTCATGGAAATCATAAGCGATTGCTGACGGTTGCATTGCAAGGTGAAATATGGCCGTTAAGATGCTTGTGGTTGAATTACATGCGGCGAACCATGGTCTATACCCTGAAGTTACTCACCCTTATCACGTTACAAACATGGCAAACATTAAATATTTCTCACGCGACTCATTATATACAATGTTTAAACAATAGTTCGGACCAATGTCTGCATGCAAATTACGGAACAGTCAGGGACAAGAACCCGACACATGTGTGGACATAACGCACCCAAGCAAACATTGCCGAGCATTAAATTTCGCCGCCAAATCGATTCCATTGATCGCAACAATATTTGATCTAGATCATTATACATGTATATCATGAGGATGAGCGCTGCAGATATTATCTATTAGCAAATGTATTTTTAAAAATAGGAAAATGGAGAGCAACATTTCTAAGGAATTCGCGTAAGGCGTAGCTTTCCTGTGTACGTCGACCCTTCTCCGCGTTGCTAAAACAGTCCAAAAAGCTCAATATGTATTTACATACGAGCCTCGCTCTGATAAAACGGGGCTTAATGCATGTACGTAATGTGTCGTCCCAGATTTAGCCTATGCAGTATGCACAAGCAAATCAGGGACGACACTTTAAGCATTTATGGTATTTTTCGTTTAAAAAATAGTCTTTTTTAGGCGAAAACCCAGTAAGGGCGGAAAGTGTTGTCCCTGATTAGCCTGTGCGGACTGCACCGGCTAATCTGGAACGACACTTTATGCACTTGCATTAAGACGTTTTTTTCTTTAGAAAGCGGCTTATATGATTAATTAAAAAATAGGGCAACTCTTAAAATTACTTTCCTTAAAATTTCATTTTCCTTATCTCTTTTCCGCATCTATAGTTATGCTTAAAATCGAAAGAGCGGCGCTCGAGAAATACATAATCAAACGAAACTCTATCAATTTGAACAATTTAGTAACAAACAGTTCTTATTTAGCAAAAATTGTCGAATTGGACATGTTACCAAAAAAAAAGTTAATGTTTTGACGCTACGGTCTCGATTTACATTTGTATGAAATTACAGAATTTTAACACATCGCTAAAAATTCACGTCCCATAGTAATAAGAACATGTATATGAAACAGGCTTATCAGGGACGACACTTTCCGTTTGTATTGTACTTTTCTCTTCTTGACGAACATCTAGTTGAATCGGAAAGTGTCGTCCCTGATTAGCCTGTGTGGACTGCACAGGCTAACCTGGGCCTACACATTACGCAAATGCAGTTAACCTCATTTTCATAAAGCCCGGCTCATATATAATTATTACATGTATATAAACCGGCAGAGGAAGGTGCGCATAACTTGGTAGCTTATTGTTGACCGTTCGATCAAGAGAATTTAATTTTTAATCTTTCTTCAAACACAAGGAGCTTTACGGTGGGTAATCGGATTAAAATACATGTCGCTCTTTTGTTTGAGCTACCCCACGCTGCTAAATGAACCAAATGCGCAGCGCTCTAAACTTGTGATTTAAGAAAGTCCTAAAAATATTCGATATTTAACACCAGTCTTATACTTAATTTAATTATTTTGTTGTTTTTGCTTCTTGTATCCGTATTCTGGGCTGTGACTGAACCTTCTGCCCAAACTCCGCCCAGCAATAAATACGAGTCGCGCTCTGTGAAAAGGGGGTCTAATGCATGTGCGTTAAGTGTTGTCCCGGATTAGCCTGTGCAGTCCGGAGGGACGAA
Organism: Dreissena rostriformis; assembly: GCA_007657795.1. NCBI lineage: Eukaryota > Metazoa > Mollusca > Bivalvia > Myida > Dreissenidae > Dreissena > Dreissena rostriformis. The sequence goes on along the minus strand of VMBQ01001004.1, from coordinate 46,609 downwards.
ACTTTACCCACATGCATTAAGCCCGGGTTTCTCAGAGTATGGTTAATATATTTTTAATGCTGCTCGACGAAAAGCCGATTCTGCAAGTTAACGTGGAATTAATATCGAAATTTTATTACGTTATTCTATTATGTCAGTTAATGTTAATGTGCTGTAATTTAAATAAAAGCGATACTTTTTTTTTATTAAACTTAACATAACTGTGAATGAAAAACAAAGCAAGTAACAAGCTTGTTGACAACGTTGAACCTCATGATATTAATACGTGGCATTTCATGTAACAGTGTACCCAGTGCAGATAAGTTTCAGTCTGTTCAAAGGCCAATTGTTTCTTTTATTACTGAAGAACTACGGGCCAGTTAAGGCTCTGAGTTCTTATTGTCGTTGGCCAGTGAATATTATATACAAAGTCCGCCATTAGTATTCGCCTTGAACACCGCGCGATAATAAGCGCTGTAGAAATTACGGCAAAACAAATGAGACAATTATGCATTTATGATATGTGGACCATCTGAAATTATTTTCATTGACCGTTTAGGAGTAAATGTTTCTCTGAATAATTGTTTTGAGTCGGGTTACAATCAAAGTAGAAATCTGAGTTGAAACAAATAGTTTCGTTGAAATGAAATATCCACCAAGCAAAAGGCGGTATTTATAGCTAAAATATTCTGGAATATTCAGTCCGCACAGGCTAATCAGGGACGACAATTTCCGCTTTTATGGAATTTTTCGTTTAAATGATGTCTCTTCTTAGCGAAAATTCAGTTTAGGCGGAAAGTGTCGTCCCGGATTAGCCTGTGCGGACTGCACAGGCTAATCTGGGATGACACTTTACGCACAAGCATTTTGCCCAGTTTTCTCAGAACAGGCCACAAATAGCATCGTATGGTAGATTTTACGCTGAACAACGACTGAAAACCGAAAACAAAATCCACAAAGGCTAATCAGAGACGACATTTTCTGCCTTAACTGGATTTTCGCAAAGAAGAGACTTCTTTGAACTAAAAATACCATAAAAGCGGAAAGTGGTGTCAATGATTAGCTTTTGCGGCCTGCAATGTTTAACAACAAAATAATTATAAGACAGAACATTCTTGTTAAATGTTAAAGCATTGTTTACTTATGTTGGGCTAAAAAGGCTGCTTTTAACTTGAATTTTGATGTGTCAAAATTACATAAATTCTTAAAACCATCTTCAAAAACAAAAGGTATAGGTGCTTGGTGATGAAAGAAGTCTGCAAAGATGAAAATAATAAATGAATAAGTATATTAATTTTAGTATTTTAACAGAATATGTATTACTAGCGTTTCTTTACGAAACAAATCTGACATCATACATTTACCTTTTTAATTTAATGAAATAATTACTATAGTGCAAGATTAAAGGACAGTTGAATTGTTAACAAACTACGGGACTCATGTTTTTTTTTAAGTTGAATTTGGATATATCTTTTCTACACATATTGTACTTAAGATAGTTTTGTGTATCTTAATTTCAAATATATTTCTTATCAGTTACTCATTCGATCCAATGTTATTTCGATCTTATTTGTATCAGTCCTTTAAAGGGACTGTCCACTAGATTTTGGCATGTATTGAAGCATGTCATTAAATGTTCTATATTGATAAATTCAAACATTTGAACTAAAAATCTGCAGTTAAAAAACAAGAATACAATTTAAAAAGGGAAAAAAAAGTAAACCTCATCAGGGCTCGAACCAGTGACCATCGGGGTCCTGGAGTAAAAACCAATTAGACCGCTCGGCCATCCTGACAAGTATGTACGATAGCCGTATTTTATACAATATATAAGCAATCCTTGTAGTTTTACAAAATATAGCGACAATAACAGAACTTTCCAAATTATTCAATCGTTTCGCGTCGAACGACGCTTTATGATTTTGAGGTTTTCAAATCGTCAAAAGATGCATATAATGGATATTTAAGAGCATTGTAAATGGTCAGTATTACTATTTCCTCAAAAATATCATAACAAACGCGAAAATTTGCGAATATGAAACAACTTTTTTTAATTTTGTCAATTTACCAATCTGTTGGACGGCCCCTTTAAGTCTTAAGTGCGCAACATTACCAGATTTCATCGTATTGCCGTAGAAATTTGCTTTCTGAATATTTTAATACATTTTCTTTTTAAATATTTCTTACAAACAACCGATACAAAAAGCGTACAAGCGAACCCTTTTAATAGTCAATTGAAGTCATTATGATTTTATTGTTCGATACTTCGAGAGCGTGAATTGAATGTACGATGCTGTCCGGTAATCTTGCGCAATAGACTAATGCACGTCGAATCAGAATCACATAGGAATGTAATGCTTAACTGAGCAAAAATATAATTATATTTGACATTCACGAATATAAAATTATCTAAAATATATAATAAAGATATGTCCGATATTTGCGCACTTTCAAAAATGAAGTAATAAATTTCTAAACGTAAATGTGTTGTGTTTTTTTGTATAAAAGCTTACAGACCTAAATCTGTTACATTTAAATATTAAACATAATCTAATTATTCAAGATTTGTTTCGTCAATGAAGACTTCTTTCATCACCGAGTATCTCTGTTTTCGGTCTTTGACAATGTTTTTTTTTACGATGTTATGTGATCGCGACACCAAAAAAAGCAAGTTGATTTTGAGCCAAACTTAATAACAGATATATTTGTTAATATTTGACATTAATTTGACTTCCTACAAGATTTGCGTTTGTTAAAAAATATGGACGCTTTGCGCATGTCGGTCATTTTATATTGAATTGGACTGTCAATAAGCATATTCAACTTCGTCTGTATACGATCCCTGATTGTTTTTTCTTGCACTGGTATTGTTAATGTAAGCATGTACATTTGTAAATCCTCATTCGTCTGACGTTTTCTAGAAAGAAAGAAGAGCTTGCGACATCATTATTGTAGAATTTAAATTGCATCTCTACAGTCAAGATATATTACACGGAGAGATAAGGTCACTCCCAACCCTTGCTGTTGGGCTAGCGCTTTAGCGACGCGGTAAGAGTGCCTGGTTATCTCTCGGGGGATCCGTGTTCAATCCCCTGTTGGAGCTCAGGATTTCACTTTAAACGTGGAAGGTTGGTTGGACAGAAAGTTAAATTATAGCATTTATTTTTGTCAGAATAGTCAAGCTGTTATTGTCTGTTAGTCTTATTGTTATTGAAAGTTCAGTTATCACGTTTATATAACGACTCCCACTGGGGGCTGACGACGTCAAAGCGTAGTCCGTTTCTCTACGACGTCGGGTATATGTTTTGCTACGAAACATTGAGGCAATACACATGCCATCCAAGTGCAGATACAGTACTTCGTTGAGTAACCTATACATTATTTTTGTAGTTCGTTGCACAACCAATACATACTCTGTGCAAAACCTATACATAAAGCGACTTGCAATTTCCTTCCAAACAAAGCATTTGAATGATTAAAATATATGTTCGTATCCTGTTTTGTACTTTAAAATGTTTAATGAACAGCGAATCAAAGCAACATGTAGTTTTATTTCAGTTAAATTACTGTAATTGGATATTTTAACAGAATAACCATCTTATGCATTACTTCAAATCAATATATTTCGATTTTAGCTCAAAATCAATGTAACGGTTGCAACATCGCGCATTTGTAATTAGTTTGTTATTGAAAATAAGAACCTACCATTACTGAATGTTCCGTTCTCTAATCCATAAATACCAGAAAAGATGAAACTCGCCTGATTAACACAATGTTTCGTAGTAAAACATATACCCGACGTCGTAGAGAAACGAATCACGCTTTGACGTCGTCAGTCCCCAGTGACTCCAGCAGTCTCCGAAACGCCATTTTGACAGTAAGGCTGCACGTGCGCGCACTCACGCGCCTATTGATGTTTTGTCTGTAAGGATGGGCAATGCATCCGCATGAAATTAATCATGAGCCCCGTTTCTATATATCAATCATAATATTAATTCTCGACAAACTGCTGTATATGTCATTTCTTTCTTAAACTAAAAACTGTTACATTTCCGCTTGCATGCGAATCTTGTTACATACTGTTGAAGCGGTTTGATTATGATTCGTTTTTCATACTGTATGAAACAGTATTTTATTGATGTAAGTGATACCACTGCACGTTATGAATCTCTTATAAAATAGAAGGTATATTTGGGTGTGTTTGATTTATATATAGTTATATACCCACACACATTCCGATTACGTCACATAAGTAGTCGCAATGACGGTTGATACCTTCGGTGCACAGAGACTAATTTCCGTGTGTCTATTTAATATAGTGGCTGATTTCTACGTTTATCGTTATGTTTGTTGTCGGGTTTGAAGATCGTCAACACGTCAACATGAAAGACCAGAACATATCACCGCCAGAACGACAAAAAGGCGTTGATACTACAATTATGACAATCAAAGGCACTGTTTGTCGTAGTGGATGGTATATTTGTCCGTCGTTCGTGTCGGGGGGGGGGGATTGAAGGTCGCCAAGACACGACAACAGGCTAGACCTATACGACAACACGACAATGCTATGGTATATCACCGTATTCTGCGCAAAAGAGGGCGCCGCATACTTACAGTTTGAACACGTCCGCTCCATTCTTTCCATCCTTTGGCACTTCCGTAAGCCCTTGGGCCACGCACGACACATTCATCCATTTAAAGGTGTCCGATCTCCACGGGCTGCACGTGCACACTTTCGGACACGTGAACTGTGCGTCCGAACCACGCGCCAATGTTCCGAAAATGCACAGTAATATTCCAAACACACACACTTTGTACATAGACGACCTGGACGACATCCGTCCGCTATATCCGCTACTGTCTCCATTATGACGGCGGGCCAATGTCGGACAGGGTTTCNTCAAACATTTGACCTAAAAATCTGCAGTTAAAAAACAAGAATACAATTTAAAAAGGGAAAAAAAAGTAAACCTCATCAGGGCTCGAACCAGTGACCATCGGGGTCCTGGAGTAAAAACCAATTAGACCGCTCGGCCATCCTGACAAGTATGTACGATAGCCGTATTTTATACCATATATAAGCAATCCTCGTAGTTTTACAAAATATAGCGACAATAACAGAACTTTCCAAATTATTCAATCGTTTCGCGTCGAACGACGCTTTATGATTTTGAGGTTTTCAAATCGTCAAAAGATGCATATAATGGATATTTAAGAGCATTGTAAATGGTCAGTATTACTATTTCCTCAAAAATATCATAACAAACGCGAAAATTTGCGAATATGAAACAACTTTTTTTAATTTTGTCAATTTACCAATCTGTTGGACGGCCCCTTTAAGTCTTAAGTGCGCAACATTACCAGATTTCATCGTATTGCCGTAGAAATTTGCTTTCTGAATATTTTAATACATTTTCTTTTTAAATATTTCTTACAAACAACCGATACAAAAAGCGTACAAGCGAACCCTTTTAATAGTCAATTGAAGTCATTATGATTTTATTGTTCGATACTTCGAGAGCGTGAATTGAATGTACGATGCTGTCCGGTAATCTTGCGCAATAGACTAATGCACGTCGAATCAGAATCACATAGGAATGTAATGCTTAACTGAGCAAAAATATAATTATATTTGACATTCACGAATATAAAATTATCTAAAATATATAATAAAGATATGTCCGATATTTGCGCACTTTCAAAAATGAAGTAATAAATTTCTAAACGTAAATGTGTTGTGTTTTTTTGTATAAAAGCTTACAGACCTAAATCTGTTACATTTAAATATTAAACATAATCTAATTATTCAAGATTTGTTTCGTCAATGAAGACTTCTTTCATCACCGAGTATCTCTGTTTTCGGTCTTTGACAATGTTTTTTTTTACGATGTTATGTGATCGCGACACCAAAAAAAGCAAGTTGATTTTGAGCCAAACTTAATAACAGATATATTTGTTAATATTTGACATTAATTTGACTTCCTACAAGATTTGCGTTTGTTAAAAAATATGGACGCTTTGCGCATGTCGGTCATTTTATATTGAATTGGACTGTCAATAAGCATATTCAACTTCGTCTGTATACGATCCCTGATTGTTTTTTCTTGCACTGGTATTGTTAATGTAAGCATGTACATTTGTAAATCCTCATTCGTCTGACGTTTTCTAGAAAGAAAGAAGAGCTTGCGACATCATTATTGTAGAATTTAAATTGCATCTCTACAGTCAAGATATAGTACACGGAGAGATAAGGTCACTCCCAACCCTTGCTGTTGGGCTAGCGCTTTAGCGACGCGGTAAGAGTGCCTGGTTATCTCTCGGGGGATCCGTGTTCAATCCCCTGTTGGAGCTCAGGATTTCACTTTAAACGTGGAAGGTTGGTTGGACAGAAAGTTAAATTATAGCATTTATTTTTGTCAGAATAGTCAAGCTGTTATTGTCTGTTAGTCTTATTGTTATTGAAAGTTCAGTTATCACGTTTATATAACGACTACCACTGGGGGCTGACGACGTCAAAGCGTAGTCCGTTTCTCTACGACGTCGGGTATATGTTTTGCTACGAAACATTGAGGCAATACACATGCCATCCAAGTGCAGATACAGTACTTCGTTGAGTAACCTATACATTATTTTTGTAGTTCGTTGCACAACCAATACATACTCTGTGCAAAACCTATACATAAAGCGACTTGCAATTTCCTTCCAAACAAAGCATTTGAATGATTAAAATATATGTTCGTATCCTGTTTTGTACTTTAAAATGTTTAATGAACAGCGAATCAAAGCAACATGTAGTTTTATTACAGTTAAATTACTGTAATTGGATATTTTAACAGAATAACCATCTTATGCATTACTTCAAATCAATATATTTCGATTTTAGCTCAAAATCAATGTAACGGTTGCAACAACGCGCATTTGTAATTAGTTTGTTATTGAAAATAAGAACCTACCATTACTGAATGTTCCGTTCTCTAATCCATAAATACCAGAAAAGATGAAACTCGCCTGATTAACACAATGTTTCGTAGTAAAACATATACCCGACGTCGTAGAGAAACGGATCACGCTTTGACGTCGTCAGTCCCCAGTGACTCCAGCAGTCTCCGAAACGCCATTTTGAAAGTAAGGCTGCACGTGCGCGCACTCACGCGCCTATTGATGTTTTGTCTGTAAGGATGGGCAATGCATCCGCATGAAATTAATCATGAGCCCCGTTTCTATATATCAATCATAATATTAATTCTCGACAAACTGCTGTATATGTCATTTCTTTCTTAAACTAAAAACTGTTACATTTCCGCTTGCATGCGAATCTTGTTACATACTGTTGAAGCGGTTTGATTATGATTCGTTTTTCATACTGTATGAAACAGTATTTTATTGATGTAAGTGATACCACTGCACGTTATGAATCTCTTATAAAATAGAAGGTATATTTGGGTGTGTTTGATTTATATATAGTTATATACCCACACACATTCCGATTACGTCACATAAGTAGTCGCAATGACGGTTGATACCTTCGGTGCACAGAGACTAATTTCCGTGTGTCTATTTAATATAGTGGCTGATTTCTACGTTTATCGTTATGTTTGTTGTCGGGTTTGAAGATCGTCAACACGTCAACATGAAAGACCAGAACATATCACCGCCAGAACGACAAAAAGGCGTTGATACTACAATTATGACAATCAAAGGCACTGTTTGTCGTAGTGGATGGTATATTTGTCCGTCGTTCGTGTCGGGGGGGGGGGATTGAAGGTCGCCAAGACACGACAACAGGCTAGACCTATACGACAACACGACAATGCTATGGTATATCACCGTATTCTGCGCAAAAGAGGGCGCCGCATACTTACAGTTTGAACACGTCCGCTCCATTCTTTCCATCCTTTGGCACTTCCGTAAGCCCTTGGGCCACGCACGACACATTCATCCATTTAAAGGTGTCCGATCTCCACGGGCTGCACGTGCACACTTTCGGACACGTGAACTGTGCGTCCGAACCACGCGCCAATGTTCCGAAAATGCACAGTAATATTCCAAACACACACACTTTGTACATAGACGACCTGGACGACATCCGTCCGCTATATCCGCTACTGTCTCCATTATGACGGCGGGCCAATGTCGGACAGGGTTTCCTCATACTACGTTGGCAGCACGGATAGCGGTGGCGCGACATTAGAAGTCCCGGAAGTTGAACATGGACGCCACCGCATAGTTTACATAGTGTTGAGAGTTCTGGAAATGCGAAGGATGGGAAGGGGATGGTATGCGCTAACGTTCTCTCGGAGAGGAAGATTTCTACATGGGGTGATGCGTCTGAAACGAAAAAAAGATGTAATTTCTTGGTGTTATATTAATAAAATAAAGCATAATATTGTCTGGCAGTGGTTCTTATTTTAGTTGTGCCAGTGTGCTTTTTTTTTGACAACCGTAAATGTATTAGCTAAATGTAAGAGATTTAGTGCTTCAAGCTGAAATGAGTGGGCTCGATATTTTTTATTAGGTTTTTTATTATTTTGTATTTCAAAACAGGCATACATGCATAAGTCTTGAAAGTAAACTCATCTTATTATTATTTTTTGTAAACATAACTAATAATTTCAGGATAATGATGTGCGATTTTTCTAATTATTCTTATTTAAGTGATGTCTTTTGTTTCTTTAAATAAATATTCATTTTTAATTTAGATTGAATCTTACGAATCCTTGTAATTAGTCGATCGGATTTTGTACCAGCATATTAAGAAATACTTCCTTTAAATAGTTATTATATGCTTTTATTTGTTTTTATATGTTAGGGTGTTGTGCATTATATTTTGTATATATACAAAATAAATGTGGCTTTGAACTGTATACATTTTGACGTGTACAAAATGTTTATAACATGTTTAAAGAGTATACTTGTAATTTAACCATGCAACAATACTCCAACAATCCTAAAGTGTGTAAAATGTCACAATCCTTGCGTCCGTGCGTTCACTTTATCAGCACTATACATCTGTTTGAATTGATGGACCATTATTTCCAAAGTATATATAAAGTACAATGTTTTCAGCAACCGGACAGTTTATGCATCTCTATTACTAGAACGTGTGCGTCTGCGGTCGCTCGAGTGGTATCCAAAAGAAAAATAGTTAGACGAACAGGAAAAGACGAAGATGCTGATGAAGAATAAATAATATAGAGAACGACGGCTTCTACAAATAATAAAACGATAGTTTACATATTTAAAACCTTGTTTACTGAATTCGAAAAACGATGAAGATTTAACCATATAGCTTTTATAAAGCAGAAACACTTGAATGCAATTCATTTTCTTTTGGCTCAATTGATAAATGTTCAATTCTAAAATGGTTTTGTATAGCACAATTTTCGCAAACTTATACGTATCCCCACGGAACTATTGAGTGGCCTCGATAGTTCGGTGTACAAATATTTAGGGCAATTTAATGACACTGTTATCGCAAACGATTTCATGATGGTTTTGTGACTTTCTGACAGCAACCATTTTTTATTTGTTTAATGTTTAAACATGATATTTTAAGAAATCATCGTCTGCTGTTAATGAGTTTCTACTGTTTAAGAAATTCATGTAATTAAATAACCACATTGGTGGTAGTAGTAGTGTAGTACTAGTAGTAGTAATAGTACAAGTAAGAGTAATAGTTGTTGATGTTGTAAAAGAAGTAGTAGTATTATTTATTTTTATTATTATTATTATTAAGTAATAATAATAATAATTATAATAATTATAATAATAATTATTATTATTATTATTATTACTATTATTATTATTATTATTATTATTATTATTATTATTATTATTATTATTATTATTATTATTATAATACTACTACTAATAATAATAATCATTATTATAGGAAGCAACAATAATACAAATACACATACTAATAATTATTAATAAGATTTTTATTATGAATACTATCTTTTATCATTATTATTATTATTATTGTTATTATATATGTATAATTGTTGTTTATAATAAAAATGAAATGCAAAAACAAATGAAAATCATAATCTTAACAATAACTTAAACGACTGACATTTTGTTTATCATACTCTTACAGTTGTTAAACTATACTCCAGTCAGTGTTCATCTCTCAAGCAAAACGTAAATGTAAACTGTTCGAGATTTAGTATTGAAGACAGAAAATATATCAGACCGTAGTTCATAGTACTACTCCGTCACATAAATAACAGGTTATAAACACTCCATTTCAACTCCATGTTTACTATACTTCACAAGGAATAAGACAGAGTCGTCTGCTATAATATTCCATAAAACTCACCGCTTAAGACATGCCAAACATTATGAAATTAAGAAAACCCCATTTCAAATTTGTTCAGGTATTGTTAAAACAGGACGCTTCGGAAATCAATGAAACGATTAACTCTCCGTAAACTGCCATACATTTATCACACTCACCACGTTAAGAAAGTTTCCAATTCTTCCTTATTTAATATGTGTACACAGTCCCATTCCTATGGTTTAACTCCAGAAATCTAAATATGTTTTAAGGTCCGTCATTCATAATAATTATACGCTTTCGGTCGGTGTGTACTTCGCACATTAATAGACCCACATGAAATGTCGAATTATTTAAGTCACATTGCAGTGTTTAAACTCATGCAGGTATAGAGTTAACGTTCTTTGACATTTGCGACAGGTATTTCAATTTGTCAATACACTAGTCAATGGCAGCCAAGACCACGTGATGTATTTATCGATAAGTTCGTTTACTGTTCAATTTTACATATTGACCTAGCAGAGCCGAGTATCCGTAGAGACTTGTGACGTAGGTTAAACCGAGGTTTATGGTAAAAGTGTGCAAATAAGAGTTGACCTGATAACATTGTTAACGTTTAATAACAAAATGTATCTGCATATTTGTTTATGAATTTATACAAAAACATCATTGTAAGGGGACCGGTTTCTGCAGGTTTTATGAAGGTGCTTTCCCAAGGTTTCTGTGTAGTAATTTTAAATCAAAATATTAATTAATAACGATTCCGAATTTATATATCAATTAAAGTTTGTATTATACTAATTTGTTATGATGTTTTATATCAAATATCAATAATACAGAGCAGGTGCTTTGAAAGACGACTCTTGAAGGTTTCGAACTCAAGACCCAGCGAGTGCATGGCGGACATTTAAACAACTCCACTGTAGCGCTATATTCACTAAAACTAGCCTGCAGAGGTCAATGTACACAGCGGACGATTTTATCCTCAATCTCAAAAATAAATACATTTTTCAAATTTTGCTCTACATTTCAAGTTTTGTTAGCACAATTGTCCCCGATCTGGTGTAATAGGTAGATTGAATAAACCTTGAATGGTCGTATCAAATGTCATTATTTAATGAAAACATTTCCGCCGCACTCTCCTATGAAAGCACTTGCAAAGACAGCTTCAAGGTCTTGACGCATGTTACCTTTTGTGTGTGGCGAAACCAGCTACTTTGAAAGGTAAATGGTTACATTCAAATTATACTTAACAAATTCCAGTTTGGAATTAAACACTTCTATATTATTAAAGTATTATACAATTTAAAACCTTGAAGCGATTTACATGTGGTCCTTGATCTAGTGAATTGTATACTATTTTCAAAGCGGCTTTTTCATGGAGTGGCAAAATGACACTTGTCCAAGTGCTGCCATTGTTAGTGACGCATGCCATCGACTAATTGTTTTGTGATGTTGATCTTCAAAAGAGGCGAAGACACACATTTTTTTAAACCCAACACAAAAACAACAACGAACAATTACTCAGAAATATTAAACAAACAGTTATGAAATTTGTATTTTGCATTCCATCTCAGCGTACCTTATCATTAGATCAACTTTTTAAGATTTCCCTCAAAAGTAATAGAATTGTTCGCCAAACCAGAAAAGTAACAAAGAGCACAAACGACCATTACTCCATACATGTTAAATAAAGAGTTATGGTTCATGTACTCCGAATTTTGTTCTCTGAATTTTCTCTCTAAGTATTCAATGATTATATGATATTGTATTTGAATCCCTTCACATATTTTTGGGTTATGATCTGCACACGTAACCCATGTATGCCTAGCGTCTACAAAAAAGGCCTATGCAAACAGCGTAGACAAAGATGAGACGCCGCATGATGCGGCGTCTCATCAGGGTCTGCGCTGTTTGCTTAAAGGAATTTCTGTTAGAAATACTCTAAATACAGAAATAAATATACTAGACATCCCTAATTTTGGAAATAAATTTATCGAATTTAGAAGGATGGTCCACTAGGCATAAAGGGGTTAAGTGTGCTCTGTGGAAGAAACAAAACAAGGGCAATAACTCCCACAACATCGGCAAGTTATAGTTCTTTAAGTCTTTACTTCCCATCAATGGTCTCTGTTGATCTATGAAGCTTCACCTTTCTTGTGTCAACACAAGTATAATTATTATCAACAAGAAATGCAAAACGAACAATTGCTATGTAAATATTGAAAACAGGCTATAGTACGTTTGCTATGTACTTTCTCTAAAAGCCCATTATATGCAGTTTTATTTGAATCCAATGGATATGTTTCAAGTTATGATTTGTTCAAGAAAATTAAAAATGTAGTTATGGTCTGCAAAAAAGCAAAAGGTTGTAATTCCATAAATATAAAGAGTTTTGTTCAGTGTAATCTGCACTTCCTCTAAGGTATATTTCTAAAGGGCATAACTAGTTCAATACTTTCCGAGTGATACCAGTACTTGGTGTCTTTGGTGGAGATCGAAGGAACGAACCCGTGACCTCCCGATTGCTAGGCGGACACCATATCTACTACGCCACGGAGTTCTAAAAGATCTATTATCTATTATTCACTTTTTAGAAGTTTGTGACAATAGTCCTACCATTTTTGGGGCAACGTTTTTCGTTTGCATTATAGCGCAACCATAGGACCGTTTTAAGTTAAGTCTGATTACGTATTTGACGGTGGAATTTTCTTATCTGGTAATCTGCTTTGATAAACTAAGCTTTCCCCAAAAATCCAAGCAAAAAGGAAAACCACCGTGCGGGGAAGGCCATCGATCGGTCGACTATGTAATGTAATTTACCACAAACATTTAAATGGCATCAATAAAGGACATTTCCCTCTTGTTAAATCCTAAAACTTTTTCTCAGATGGAATCATAATCCCCTTAATTGTCCTACCTCTTCATACAAACTGCGGTCCTTGAATATCGGAAAACGAATTGCTACGCGTTGGTCAGGCTGTTTAAACTTTTGAAAGCGTTTATCTCTTGAGGGAACTAGACCAAATATTGTGGATCTATAAGTGACACAATTACGCCTGTAAGACGTGAAACAGAATGATTTTATTTCCGATTAATTTGATAAATTCAGAAAGTCAATATTTTATCAATAAATTATGCATACAACGACCACAGAAGATACTCAATAGTTAAGCATACGCAATTTATTTGACTTATTTTCCCAGAATAAGGAAGTTTGATGCATTTTGAATGAAAACTATGCACTTAAATAAGATTTTTTCGGTATCGTTTGATAAATGTTTCAATTTCTTTATTTGTATGACAATTTCGAAAATAAAGAGTAAAGTGTTCTTAACTGTTAATCATCCGGCAAATGAGAAACACTGCTACATATCTATAAAAGAATTCATCACAAAAATAAATTTAAAATTAAAACAGAAATATGCATATCAAATCAATTCATTCCATTGTAAAATAATGCACATGCTGAAAGCTCTTTTTCTTTCGTATCAATTACTTTTGCACGTGTCAAAAACATGTCGAATGAAATTTCAGATGACGTGATGTCTTTTTCGTAAGGTTCTGTTGTTCTTATTAATTGTACGACTATAACCTGAGTTTTCTGTCAGTTTGGATGAAATGCTCGTGCACGTGACGTCACAAGTCTTCTATTGTCGAAAGCACGCACGTGTCGCAGAGGGCTCGAATGAACACTTTCGCCACAAACTAGCGCGCTTCGTTCGACGAGACTAGACCACTTTTTTAAAATCGATGCTTGATTCACAACAGGACGGCAAGGCCTTTCAAGTACAGAAAAAAACTCTTCAATCGTATCTTCAATGCTTCATTTACCCACCCACTTGTATAAACTAAGTTGAATTTCCACATCGTTGAAAAAAAAAACAAGTACACAAAAACAACAAACACGCGCTGTGACGTCATCGTGTTTTCTTTCATGACACAATTTGATGTTTTTTTATTTATTCTCAGCAATATCCTTTTTTTCAAATTGAGACAAAATATGTAAAACAAATGCGATAAATATAAATAGCTCCTGATAATGGTTTTCTTAGACTCACTTAATCAACTTATCTGTATTCAATACCAAAGTTATTCTCTATTTATCGACGTCTGTTCTCTTTGACCACAGGGAGCCTAGTATCATACCCTTAAAATTGGGCATTTGAAGCCTCGTCTCAATAGCATGAACTATAGAATATAGAAAAGCGGTTTGAAATAAAGGAAATCCGGTTTAAAACGGATTCCATGAAAATGTGGATATTCAATTAAAATACATGTATATTAATCCGCTGTCAATGGGCACAGATCCAGCCTGTTTTCATCACAGTGAACACGTACAAAAACAACAACAACGCTATTAATGCTTTTGACTGATAAATGATTAAGATTCTTAAAAAAATCTACGCATAGTTGTCATAGCAGGTACATGCATATCAAATTCAAGCTTACTTTAATCATTAAAGCTCTTTAAAGATGGAAATCTATTTTTTATTTCTAAGCATTTATCGATGACGCCCATGGCTAAAATGTTGACTAGAATCAATTTAGTTGAAGTTTGTAATTGCAAATGCATATTATTATTAGAAGTAGTAGCATAAGTATTATTATTACTACTTTATATCAAATTTGAATAATGTCAGAATGTAAGCTCGCAATACTTGTGCGCGTAATTCCTTCTGCTGTATTTCGTCGCCTTAATTCTAAAGTCGCGAATGTCAAAAATTGCAAAAATGGCATATTTGGTATCATTTTGTCGAGCTTGACGAGCTCTACACGATGCAACAAATGGCATATGTGTACCTTTCTCTACTAAGGCACTATTGACCCCTCAACATTGGCGAAACGTGACAAATTTCTATTCATTTTAATTCTAAAATCGCGAATGTCTTTGTGTATGATTATATAAATAAGTAAACAACGTGATTTCCATAATCACGAAACTCAAAACTTTTCTTGAAATTTTCGTTAAAAAGTCGCGAATGTAATTATTAATGAATGTAACTTTTTTGTTTTATAAGCAATTGTCTTTAAATTTTGCAAATTAATAGATTGCATACATCTCAACCACCTGTCAACATTTCATAAAGATATCTTGTTTTATAATACATGGTTTGTTATTTCAAAACTTTAGAAGCGATTTTCTCAAAATCTAAATTTTGGACTTTCGTGCATTTAGAATTAGTACGACGATTATTTTGCACTGTTGCGGCTAACACCGACACATCTATACAACACCACTTCAGGACACCCGCACTCGTAACACTTGATTCCCGAGCAACTCTGAATGGGGTTCACGGTTAGAGGGATGATAAGAATGGGGTTATCAAAAAGGACGAGAAACCAGAAAGAGAAATCGATGACGACATCGTTCAATCGATCAGATCTTCAAAATGATGTTTATGTTGTTTGCTTTTTGATAAATGGACCGAAAAGACAAATATAGCGCGAAATGAAAACTAACAAAATATGGACAGATTTTCAATTGACTACCTGTTTTGATGATCATTTTAGTTGTTGCTCTCAAACCCACTTTAAACACGCTTTACAAAGGCGTTTAAAGGATGCTTTCTAAATTGCTATTCAGTAAACAAAAAAAAATGTGTTTAATACTCTTTCAACTACTTGTTTTACTTCTTTTTACATGACGCGTCCTTTTTAATTCCGAACGACCAATGTGTACGACGGGGGCGCTGGGTTCTTGAACAAACTATAACAAAGTAGCACCATACGATACAAATGAGTCGGGCTCTTGGAAAAGGGGACTTAATTCATGTGCATCCGCCTATACTAAATTTTCATTTAGACGAGACTTCTTCAAACGAAAAATTCCATAAAAGCGGAGAGTATCGTCCCTGATTAGCTTGTGCAGACTTCACTTTACGCACATACATTAAGCCCTGTTTTTTATTTTCCAGAACGTGGCTCCATTGTATATTCATTCGATGTATAATATCAAACTATCAAACTATCAAACGCATTGTGAGTATGCACAGTGACACAACTCGGTTTGTCATGCGGCGACAACTTAGCTTAGCAACCGCTGCTTATAAGGACTCGTATGTGGCGTGAACAACGCACACAAACAAATATAATGCATTTAAATAATTTAATATATAATATCAGCGAAAACCGTCAGAGAAGGTAGCAGTGCATTTTGGTAATATGAGTCGCGTTCTGAGAAAACTGGGCATAATGCATGTGCGAACAGTGTCGTCCCAGATTAGCCTGTGCAGTCCGCACAGGCTAATCAGGAACGACAATTTCCGCCTTAATTGGAGTTTTGCTAAGAAGACACTTCATTTAAACGAAAAACGTCATAAAAGCGGAAAGTGTCGTCCCTGATTAGCCTGTGCGGACTGCACAGGCTAATCTGGGACGACACTTGACGCACATGCATTATGCCCACTTTTCTCAGAACACGACACATATACTAAGAGTATATTCATTACTTACATATGGATTGATTCGTCTAGTTTTGACTATTAATGCGTGACTTACCACAAACACATCTGACTACAATTGATGCAGAACTTCCTTACTTCCTTTATCACGGCTGTTAATCACGGAAGCCACCTCTTTTTTGCGATGCATTCATAAATGAGCCAATGCGACTTCCGAGGTGGCGCTAAGGACCGGATGTTTTGAAATTTCACGGATAATTCTACAGGGTGTGTAGTTTTTATATGTTGTATACTTCGCATGCTTTTAAAAATCGGACAATGCAGTGCGATTCAGTGAAGATTTATCCATCAACAAATGTACAGAAACATATATTAACAACCCATTTAGAAACGTGTGGACTTTTATAAGCTGTAGCATGTTGACGTTTGTAAAATAAAATCGATGTATTTTGCCTGTGTGATAAGCAAATTTGCACCTAATGAATCGCAAACGACATCAAACCATTGCTTTTGCATGCACAAACACATTGTCTTCTTGTTAATCTAATATATACTTTTGTATTCTTCCGAAAGAGATTGAGCCAATGCACATTTTCAGTTGTTGTTGTTTTTTTTTTGTTTTTTTTTGTTTTTTTTTTGGTGCCGACCATACACTTCTTGTGTGGTATTCCAGGGTTTCTTAATTCGATCAGAATGAAATAAAATCAAAAAGGTCAAGTCTACACAATTACGAAGAAATGTGTGTTGCAAAGAGATTGAAGATTTCTGTCATCGAATATACTATTAAACTGGAAAGTAACTATCCTCATTTTTTTTAGATGTTACTGTGAACAAACGACGTATTTTTTGCCTAATTAAGATTCGTTGCCATTTGCATTTAAGTGAATTAAGCATTTAGATTAGGGGACCAAAAATTATCGTTTCAAGCAGAAGTAACTTCTTTTAATTATTTCGTGAGTTATCTTACTGTATAAACACATATGTTATAGAAGATGATCTTTGCAAATGTTGAGAATTTAGTTATTGGATTTATTGAGTATTACATATTTTGGGTGTATAACGTACAATATGTTTTATTCAGGTTGCCGACTTANAAATTGAAAAAGGAACATTATCTATCAAATGTAAGTCATGTGATGATTAGCATATCGTGCATAAGCGCAATCTCCTATCCTTAGCGCCACTTCCTTGACATTGGCTCCATCTCTTTTGGAAAAATACAAACTTATCTATTAGATCTGCAAGAAGCGAATAAGTCTGGATGTGAAGCAAAAAATCTGGATTTATAGTACACATACAATGTTTTTGCATAAACGTTTTCTACGATATGTCGGATGCCACTCTGGCATTGTTGAACATTTTGAAAAATCCAAGATGGCTGCCAAAATGAAGAAATCATCATAACTCTTCAAAAACATTATGTATTTGCTTTTTTTGTCTCAAATTAAGTGTTCTTTTCTTGTTTCTTTGTTGAACAATAATGTAAGAACATAAAATAAATAATTACAAACTAAAAACACAAAGCAAATCCAAAATAGCCGAACAAAATGGCCGTTTTTGAGACAAACGCGACATTTTTCACGAACAAACTTTCATCAATAATAAAATAATTTTTAATTCATATCGCTATTCTGATTTGAATACACTTGAAATTAAAAAATGGAGGCCAAAATAGCAGACAAAGTGTGATATCCATATAAAACAAAGTCCCGTATAAGGTGAATACTACACCATAAACTAATTTAATTTTGATCAAAACCAAATGGTACAGGTACTCATTAAAACCGTCTCCATGATACGGTTCTTAAGAGTACCCACAGTATAGGGATTACAGAAGAACAACCAGTTATTTATTGAGAAAGAGTAACTTACTGACTCTTATTGTGTTATGTTATTTATTTGTTATGCTTCATCATTACTGTCACACTCCCCCGCTTCACTGTCACTATTGTTATCTGCCTCCTTTGTTAATCTGTTCGCACAGTTGCACGTTTCAAAGCAGCTGCAAACCATGGTGCGTGGCAGGTGTGCCCCATAACACCCACATCTTGCTGTTCCACAAGGTTGATCAGATGAACAACCACAGGATACTAGTTTCAACACACTTGCTGGGGCTAGCGGTTTTTCATCGGCAATTGAGACGGGTGAAAAAACCTTGCCCACTTCTTCTTTTTCCAACAAAAATCAGTCACATTGCATGTTGGGGGACCTTTTTCTAAGGTGGCTCTCCAATTACATGTTTGAAGATGAGCCCTTTTGACATTTTCTAATAGAGACTCGGTTGTTGGTGGCAATGCTTGGAGTTTTGTCATATTTCTTATATTTTTCTTCCCTATCTTGAAAAGCCAAACTTCATACCTGACATCTGACATACTAGCTTTATTATAACTTCCATAGCACGCTGCAATGAATGATGTTGCTTCTGAAATAACAAGATGAAAACTTGCATCATCGGCACCAAGATGATCAATGCGTAATCCTTTTTTCTAACTGTTTGATGACCTTAATTTTTCCAATCCCAGTTAGCCTAGCAACTGTGTCACAGCCGGACAACGCATTGGCAGCCAATACACTAGGAATAATTGCCTTGTTTTTCTGTGTTGTAGCACCAATATCCCAAATCGGTCTTTCTGCACTTGTGCTTTCCATTAAGACTGAAGTTGTAAGGTTCATCGTAAAATATACATGTAGTAGTAATAAAAACACATCAGTATCGTCGCCTATGACCTTGATACAGACAGCTCCCTCTTCTATAGCCTGCACAACTTGTCAAGGAATAATTACATCGGCTTCCTCGTGGATGGTTCGCAAATCCACTCGGTCCATGATGTAGTTTCTTTGAATGTCTACTGGAATTCCGATGAACCTGTGAAAATAAGTTTATGTTGCACTTCTTGTTCATCATTCCCTCTACATCTGAAGTCTCCACATATAAGGTCTTTCAACTGAACCTTATTTTAAAAATGTGTCAATATAATTTGCTGGGCTGGGAGAGGTATTGAAGTGATCAATTTATGACAACTACGGGCTCTTCCGGTTCTTGTTCCACTCTTAATGCTGTATGGATGGTATCGGTCGAATATCAGATACACATCACAAGACATACTAACTTTATTACAAAAATAATAACATCACAAGAACTCACATGTAGTAACACAAATCGCCACAAACTATTCACAAAATCCTGTACCGTACCATTTGCAGGCCAATGTATGCACCATATAACTGCATGTGTTTGTGCATGCAGCAACTAGTATATGTTGAACGCAATCTTTTGATGTCGTTAGCGAATTAATCAGGTGGAAATTCGTCACACAGGCAAGAGACATCGATTTGCTTTCAGGAACTCCACCATGCCACAACTTATAAAGGTCCTTACGTTTCCACATGGGTGTGGTTGTATGTTTCTGTACAAATGTGGATGAATTGATCTTCGCTGAATCGCACTACATTGCCCGATTTTTTTAAATAATGCAAAATATATTGAAAAAAAAACAGCATATAAAATCTACTCACCCTGAAGAATTATACGTGAAATTTCAAAACATCCGGTCCTTTGCGACACCTCGGAAGTAGCATTGGCTCATTTATTAATGCTTCGCAAAAAAGAGGTGGCGCCCGTAATTGACGGCCGTGTTCATGTTATTCTTGGTGCTACGGTGACTGGCGTGCGTATTTACGTACGTTGATGATTGCAATAAAATCAAGAATATGTATTTACTCTAAACTTGTTTTGTTTTAACGGCAATGTTTATATGTGTCTATATACCGACATTAACCTCTACTTAAGTGGTACAACGTCAGGACCGTTGTTCATGCAATAATTTCACTGATTACTTAGAATGTCTTTCCGATGTAATTTGAGGTACTGCTTTTTGGGTAAGGCGCACTCGAAATAGGGCCTAGAACTTAAATGTGATAAAGTTGAACATAAAAATAATAAAACATCTTCCATAGCTTATCTTGGAGTATGCAACTTTTTATTCTACTGTTTATTAAACATTCGGAAAAGTGCGTGGACTTTTGTCTTTTTTATATAAATACGGACTAACGTCCATACACACATAAGGACGGAAATAAGAAACGTTCGTCAAGACCGCATTGTACGAGGTTTAACAATATATTAAGCACTCTATGGTAGGTATATTTGATATATGGGTATTGTATATGGAAGGCGCTTTTAAACGTCCTTGTCGTTTAAACAATTGTTCGTTGAATGATATATTTTATAAATTCATACATCGTTTTTGCATTTAATTTAATGTAAGAATTTATGTCGAACATTGTAAAATGGAAACATTATACAAATATGAGCATTGCTCTTAGAAAACGGGGCTTAATGGCTTAATGCATGAACGTAGATTAGCATGTGAAGTCCGCACAGGATAATCAAGGACGACACTTTTCGTCTAAACTGGATTTTCGTTTAGAAGAGACTTCCTTTAAACGAAAAATACCATAACATCGGAAAGTTAAACCCNGAATATTATACTGATAAGTATAGTTTTCACGGACTTCAAATTCAGAACAATTATTTGACTGACTTACTAAAACTTGTCTATTTGCATAAATTTGGTGTGTACATACACGTCAATCAAATTACATACACCCATTCTGAATCTGTTCGAGATTTATGTAACTGATATGAATTTATCAAGAAATCGGTACAGGTCAAAGGGTCGTTTCACAGAACAAAACTATTCTATGTTGTTGACCATGCTTTCATTCGTGAGACTATCGGATGAAAAGTGACCTTGACGTCAATAAATGGACCGTGTTTTTATACCCTCCCACCGAGACCATGTGTCGTACGTAGCACTCGTTTCGAGCCGTATTTTTTTCCGGTCAAGGCGTCACTCTGTCTTACTTTAAACTTCTATGTTCCGTCATTAAATGAGCCTCACGTGGGTAAAACATTTAGAAGAGACTTCATTCAAAGGAAAATTTCCATAGAAGCGGAAAGCGTCTTCCCTGATTAGCCTGTGCCGACTGCACAGGCTAATCTGGGATGACACTTTACGCACATGTATTCAGCTCGGTTTACTCAGAACACAGTTCAATTAATAAAAAAAAATGAGTGACAATCAATTGGATTGTGTTAAACTCTTAATAAGCATTATATAGACATATTTTGTATAATAATTTTGACTAATCATATGTTTTAGATATCGCATCAAATGAAATGTTCATCAGCATATTAGCATGTCACTGGTTTAAGTTATTTTCCAAAAAGTATTGTAATAAACATACGAACGCAAATGAATACCACTAGTATTAGAATTGCATATTTATTAGAAATCAAGATTAGGCGTTGGCTGGCTTGGCAAGTTGGTTTATTGAACTGTTCCGATTATTGTCGTTTCCATTAAAAGCAACAACCTCGTCCACAGTTTTGCTTAACGTTCTTATAAAAAAAGTTTATAAATATAGGCTTCAGTTCAATTACATTTTTAGGAAATGTTATTTGACTGCAAAAAAAAATCAAAAAAAAATTCACGGATTCACCTGTTTAATATTTTTTTATATAATAATAATGATAATAATTATAATAATAATAATAATAATAATAATAAAAATAATAATAATAATAATAATAATAATAATTATAATTATAAATATTACTATTAGAGTTATAACTATTAGAGTTATTAATTGCATTATTGTTTTTATAACATTATTGTGCCAAAAACTGTTTTTTTTTTGTTTCCACTAACACCGTCACAAAATTTTGATATGTTGGGCGTTCAAACTTTTGTTCGCATTTTTTTAATACACGAGTTATTTACCACTTTAATAATGACGATTTATGGCAAAAATATGGAAAATATCGAGTTATTTTTGTCTGTAATTCATTTTAGTTCATTTAATATTTACTTGTTTAACTATTAATTATTAATGTAAAAAACACACCAAAAGCTCAACCTGGAATACAGTTAAAAAATAGGGTAGCCACAAACAATAAGGATCGGCCGGTTCAATGGAAACAACCTACTTTTTAGGCTTTTCCATTAAAAGCTTTATTTGGTTAATTGTGTTTAATTATCGGATTAAGTATTTTGATGAAGACTCATATTATATAAACTAAAATTTCCCACATCTGCGAATACTAAAATCTGGTCAGATACATTTGAAGTGTGAAGAAAACGGGTTCAGTATCATAGAAAAATATGTTTTAAATTCATATCTGAAGCTGAATGAGAACACAATCTTTCACAAAAAATGTGAACAACACGACCGTGATGTGTGAGGATGATATCTTAATTTTCATTCCCGTGAAGAATGATATATTATTTTTCACAGACGTGAACAACATTTAGTGTGATAACATGACCATATAGCACTGTATTGTGAACAGTAGGCTGGAACAAAATTGTTAAATGTGAAACGAAGAAGAGTTCTAATTTTACTTTAATTACCTGATACTTTCCGGTCCAGAATGTTTTGCGAAAATAGATGCCAGTTAGCAAATATCCACTCTAGTCGTCGAAAAAGAAGCACCAGCTTACAGGTAAAAGAAGCCGGAAATAAACGCCGTCACCAGAATGTGCAGTATCCAACGAAACACTCGAACTGCTGGTAATAAAATATATCATTAATTATACTAGAAATAAGGATTGTCTCCTAAACTGTTTTTCTATTCCAATATCCCTTAATTATATCGCTTATTAGCGAACAAAAACCCTCGCAATTTTCTCTCGCTGGCTCGATCTATGGCCACAATTTCGCCGCACGAGATCGACGAAGGCAATCTACATTGGGTCGCCTGGATAAGACGTGTTAAGGCGTTTATCTCACCGGATCACTCTTAATGGGCATAATACCTTACAGACATTTATCCGAAAAACCGGGCCGGAGTACGAACGGTTTAGTGAACTAAACGAAAGTAAACATTCAACGAGATACGAGTCTTTATGACACGAAAAAGGGCGTATCGAGGAAAAAACACTGAGCTCCGGTCTCTTTGAAATTGTGGTAATATCGGAATTGAAAATGCATTGGCAACTGAATAAGAATCTTTTGAAGGCAAAATGTTGGGCAAATGTGATTCTTTCTCTGTGTACTTAGAAGGGTGCACCGAACTTAAAGTGTTTATATATTTTAAATTGCGTACCTGAATACGAATACTTTAGAATAAGATGTGCACATACGAATACAGTATAACCAGCTAAATATCAGATATTCGGTTCTGTAAGAAGTAAATCAACTGCTTCGCACAGATATATACCATTCGCCAGAGAAAATAACACCAACAGTAAAATATACAGCAATCTTTGAGTGTCAAAAATACGAAAACATTAATTTAAGTTATGATTTTCAGATAATTGAAATGTAGCAATGACATATTTGAATATAGTATTCGTGATTGAAACATATTATTTTTGATTGATAATTTTTACGACGGAGCTTTATGAATATTACATTTAATGTATATTAATATGGACCAAGGGAGAACACTGGCGGTTTATTGCTGTGTATTGATGAACGCGAATCGATTTTGCTAATTTGAACTTCAAAGTCATTTTACGCGAACCATGGGCCGGAATCGGGTTGATATGTACTATGACCTAAAATGCGGCAGTCTAGAGCGCGCATTTATTTACGAGACAGTAGTTTAAATATTTATTTTACCAATTTGGCCATTGATGTGTCACACGAGCTCTGTGGATAATTGATTTCTTGCTTATGATACGGCTAAATGCATGTGCGTTAAGTGTCGTCCCAGATTAGGCTGTGTAGTCCGCACAGGCTAATCAGGGACAACACTTTCCGTCTAAACTAGATTTTCATTCAGAAGAGACTTCCTTTAAACGAAAAATTCCATTAAAGCGGAAAGTGTCGTCCCTGATTAGCCTGTGCGGACTGCACAGGCTGATATAGGGCGACACTTTACGCACATGCATTAAGCCCGTTTTCTCGGGACGAGGCTCATATTTATTTTAAAATATTGGCCTTTGATGTGTCACTCGCGTTCGGTGGGTAATTGATTTCGTGCTTATAATAGGGCTAAATGCATCCAACTATCTCCACTCCCTAGTGCTGGGTAAAAATCAACACAGTTAAAATATTGAAGTAAAATCACAGCGCGCTGTTTTTAGTGATTATCTTACGGTAATTATCTATCGATTTGATTGATTTGCATGATCTATAGCTTTCAAATCGGTTTCGATTAAATTTCTTAACGATTTGTCACTATAACAAATTGTAACATACCTCACGTGTCGTTTATATTGAAAAGTGAATTTTGTGCAAAACCATTTACATTAAAAAACAAAGAAACGACAGTTGTTTTATATCTATTCACGTTTATATACCCAGAGTCCCAGTGAATGATTAATGTAGCGATAAATGTTATGAGACGGATCGCTGCCTCTCTGCATTCAATGTAGTTGTAGTGGTAGTTGTTTCCCCAATGCCCGACACGTGTACAAATACTACCGTCATTCGTGCACGTGCTCTGTGTGTATTCACGAAGTAATTCTTATCACATACACCATAGTCACGCAAATATATGTTAAAACAATATTTTGTATTGAGTATACCCCACCCCTTTAATAATAGAGCGTTATATCATTAAGTTTGTGTTGAAAATCAATACATCATTAAAATTACCGTAATTATTTCGCGATTTAAATATATTGACTATTATGATGAGCAATATTTAATTTGTTATCGAGATGTCACGCTCTCGTGCATGGTCCGATAGCAAACCACGAGGAACCATTGAACAGGGAGGCTACTGCAATTAAACATTCATCACGGGTTTTCACTGTTTTCTCCCGTGGTCAGTGTCTTATGAGTGGCAGATTCGAAATGAAAATCACACTTAATAAATTTTTCACACGATGTTGCATATATGTGTTATTTGCGTGTTTTGTTTTTAAGTACTTACCACAACTGAGTATCTCGTTCCGCGAACTTACTAAACCGTGTGAACGAGATAACTAACATATTGAAACGACTGAGTTAGTTGTGTGAACTGCTTTTATTGTCGTGAAAACAAAATAGCTAATTCGTGTGAATGACGAAGTAACTCGTGAGAACGAGATAAATAACTTGAGATAAAGACATAAACAGTTGTTAGAATTAAATAAGTAACGAGATAAATAACTTGAGATAAAGACATAAACAGTTGTTAGAATTAAATAAGTAAGTCGTGTTAAGTCGTCATAATAGCACGTTGTTTAACGCGTGTTTCAAAATGTCTGATACATGGGAGGATTGCAAACCCCGATACTTTGATATGATAAAAAACTGACCTCTACTCCTACTTCTACTACTACTACTGCTGCTGCTACTACTGCTACTGCTACTGCTTCTGCTACTGCAACTGCTACTGCTACTGCTGCTTCTGCTACTTCTGCTGCTACTGCTACTGCTGCGGCTACTACTGATACTGCTACTGCTGATGCTGCTGCTGATCATGATGATGATGCTGCTGCTGCTGTCGTTGTTACTGTTGTTGCGGTGAGTTGCCGTTTATATTATTGGGACCACCGCTACACGTAGACGGTAAGGGGCACCAAATTCCACACCTGTTAAACAGAACGCGTCCAGTGTTGCACCTGTTAGCTGTTGAAGTTCTAATATGTGAAGGAACGCCACACAAGAATTAGCAGATCAGAGACAAAGGCACGCTTCTTTGAGGCACTTACATGAAAAATACCTGACGCTATATCATAACCGTTTTTGTGATAATTAAAGTCTTTGAAAACAAGCCAACGCAATAAAAGGTACCTCAAGTGGTTTTCTTTAGACGGCATCAGTTTTTGCCAATTAAATGGGTCCAATTATGAGCCTTGTTAAACGATTCATTTTGACGTTATCTTGAGAAGTTTTTGTACTTATATGTGCGATTCATATATTTTATAAGACCGAACACTTCAGTGAATTCTTTGTTATTATCACAAACAAGTTTTACTGCTTTTGGACCTTTAAGAAACCACAGCCGCTCAAAATCATTGAGGAAGCCCAGCAAACATCGAACGAGAACAAAAACGATCAAATGATGCTTATTTTAATTTGCATGCACATGTACTTCTTAAGATAATCGAGCTTCTTTACATGCCTTTTGAGCGGTGTATAATAACAAAGCTCTACATTAAAACGTTTGGAAAAAGATATTGATAATAAATTAACATATGGTATTATGTTGCACAATAACAGTTTGACAAAATTGTTCGTTGTTATTTTTCCATCTAAACTACTAAAATATATATAGAGAGTCGCGCTCTGTGAACACAGGACTTAATTAATGCGCGTGAAGTGTCGTCCCTGATAAGCTGTGCAGTTCGCACAGACACTTTCCCCATCCCGCCTTCTGACTTCAGTTGAACGAAAGATTCCATAAAAAGCGGAAAGTGTTGTCCCTGATTAGCTTGGGCGGACTAATGTTTTCACAGAACGCGGCTCATATTTAAACAATAGTATTTTAATAGAACAGATGTATACGAGCCTCGCTCTATGAAAAGGGGGTAAAATGAATGTCCGTAAATGTCGTCCCAGATTAGCCTGTGTAGTCCGCACAGGCTAATCAGGGACGACACTTTCCGCCTTAATGGTATTTTTAGTTTAATGAAAGTCCCTTCTGTGTGAACAAATGCTGTTTATGCGGAAAGTGTCGTCCTTGATTAGCCTGTACGGACTGCACAGGCTTATCTGGGACGACAGTTTACGCACATGCCTTAAACCCCGTGTTCCCAGAGCGAGACTCATATTCATGTTTTACGCGTCTATTTTATTAATCGTGTTGATTTATCTTCAAACTCTGTAATCCAACCTTGATTTCTATTGGGTTCTCACATATAACAGCAATAAAGCTATGCGATACGCAATAATAAAACTCACACCAATATTAATATTTTAAGAGCGCGTGTCAAATGACTCGATATTTGCAATGATATTCCGGCAATGCGTCCACATAGGAAGCATCATTTTGTTCCCGTTGGGATTTGCAAACGGCAGGATCGATTTTACACCATACTTCTTTCAATTATTAGTGTATCAGCTTGTGCTTTGTTTGCCATCTAACGCTATCAAACCATAGGCGGCCCTATCGACATAATGTAATACCAGCAGGATCTCAATTGTGAGAGATTAATCGGCAATAACGCAGCCCTCTCTCGAGCTGCTAATGTTCATGCTAATGCTTTACGCATTATAATAAATATGTGAGTTCAGATCTCGAATAACAAATGACTTTTACTGGTAACAATGTACTATAACACGCTGCTTACGGATATTTTGTATATTATTTACAGCTCTCATTGAAAACAAACCGGTATGCCTTGAAGCTTTTCTGAAAATGTGGCTATGAAAATTCTTGTTTCGCTGAAATGACTTTTACACTGCAGCTGTCAAGGAAAATATCACTACGTAATTATGTTTGTCTCTTGGATACATCTTCGCAAACGCAGCATGAGGTAGTTCTCACATTCAATCCTGTCGGAATTTAATTAGCGCTCCGCATATGAAGTTCTTCGACGTCGTGTCTGTGACACCAAGTGTTGCCTTCGCAGCGTTCGCAAGTTACTGAAGACATTCAGGAAATTGACTGTTTCGCGAGTAAGGAGGTATTAATGTGAGATTGTGATTTACCGACTTTGGTGTTTTAGTTATTTTAAAGTAAAAAGGCGATACAAATCAATAACGAAATATATATTATGCTACTGCAGTGCACTATATTGACGTTCTAGCATTATATGAATACATTTATATGCACGTTTATGACGACGAACTAACTAGCCGCTATTCCGAAACACTAATTTAATTTAGTGTAGACTCAAAGAAGACGCTGTAGGCACTTCAATGTGATTGATATACGACTGAACGCTGTGCTGACTGATACAGAGCTTGGCGAGCTTGCATCTGTACAGAAGCGTAATGTATGCCGTACAACAAACCGCACGAGTTCATCTGTAATCGAGATAATAATAGAGAAAGAAGAGATAATACCTGCTACCAATTCAGTAAGACGTATTTCCGATGTTGTGAGCGTTCAATCGCCACCAGCTGCGGTTTGGAGATTTGTTTATGTTCTTTGATTCAGCGTTCCAATTTCATTCAGCTTGATCGGTCTTTTATGCCTGGAAACCAGAGATTTAAACACCCCCATCTCATTACCGCGCTGATCGTTCGTTAGCTTCGCTGTCAAGTTTCAGGCAATAAGGTTTTACGCCAGACTCAGTGAGAAGTGGCTCTCCACACGCGCAAAGCATTTAGGATTTCAGCTTTCAGTCATTTATTCTTTGTTCGGAGAGAGTCTATGCCTGTGAGTGTGTACAGCCTTGTGGAATCTGCTACATGGTGTGGTGACTGCGCGCGATGCTCAATATACGACTAGGGTATGCGCGCAGTTTGATAGTAGCGTAGTGTCTCTCGACAATAAACACTCCATGTGCCGTGGTACACGCGAGAGAATGCTAGTATTGTGTTTCTGAGTTCAGATAGCAGGATATAGTCATTGATATAATTGGATGGTATTGGATTTAATTGGATTAACAGGAATTTTTCTGGACTACACTATTTGAACACTCTTTGGAGGTGGTAGGTGAAAATTTCGTAGATCAAAATGTGTTTCAAATTGTTCGATTGTTCTGAGGGAATGAACAAAGCGGAGCGTGCGGCCTTCGAAAGGAAGCTCCTGTTTGGATTTACGGCCTTGACCATTCTGGGCTATCTCCTAGAGATCATTGCGGTGAGCACGGACTCGTGGCTGCTGTTCTACATCGAGGGGGGACTTTACCAGAACGCCACTAACACGACCCTGTTGCGGATGTACACCGGTCTGTGGCGGGTCTGCAAGGTCAGCCGGCGAGTGGCCAACGACCCGTCAACACAAGGTAAATTGACCAGGTGGTGGCCCTGATAAGGTCAATCGAAGTCAGCGCTCTGGGCTTAATGCATTTTCGTAAAGTGACATTTTCTGCCTTAACTGGATTTTCGCCAAGATGAGACTTCCTGTTAACGAAAAATACATAAACGCGGATAATCCCTGAAAGGCCTTACGGACTGCACATGCTTATTTAGGACGGCACTTTACGCACATGCATTAAGCCCCGTTTTCCCAGAGCGAGGTTGATTTCTCTGAGAGAGCCTTGAGCAAAAATCACGGCACGGCACGGTAACTAGGAGCACATCACGAACATAGAAAAACAATACATTATGAAATCAACTTTTGACTGAAACCACATAAGAGCGTACATGTATGTCAAGAGCGTGATATGTGTATGTACGGGGTTTCATCCGGCAAATTTAAATTCTTGTTGCAAAGCGTTTACAGCTTGTAGAATGTCTAGTTGGGCTCTGGTCGCCAATATTGAATAAGATCTTATGCATACAATATTGTTCTTGTGCTTTTAATTTCATGTAAAATGAATCTGCACATTGAATTTCGACGAAGGTCTGGTATATAAGACATTAGGTCTCTTTTGTTTCGAACTTTATTTGTTTCATCATTATAATTAAGATCACTGAGAGTTGTGATTTGTTTCAAACTTATTACTTTTACAATTGTTATAATTTAAACACATTTGACATATTATGGTAACCGTTTATCATATATGTGAAATGCTTGTTCCATGTCTTATCTATCAGAATATTACAGTTTTCTATGTGTGCGAGGTTTCCCTCGATACGGCATACAATCACGTCATACTGTTGAAAGTATTCAATAATACAGGTCATTGCTATTATTTAATAATCGCAATAAAAATTAATTAATTATTTGTATTACTTTGCGTGTGTTTCGCGTATATCAGCCATGCTGTAACGTGACTTTATGACCGCTGTGGAGACATTATCCGTTTCCACGTGATATTTCGTGTTATTTGACACAGAAAAAGATCAGTAAAGATGGCTGTGATTATACCTCAAGTATTTCTTCACGTTTGTGTCTGTCTGTATCCATGGGACCTCGGTGTAAGAAACAGATTTTCTGTTTGTATGTATTAAAGGGACTTTTAAAGATATTATTACAAAAAAAATATGTATATGCTCTGGATATCGAACCTGAGATCTCTAGAAGCAACAGCTAATTTGCTACCACTACAACAAGCAGGCTTTTATTTATTTTTTTTTGCAATTAAAATCCTGTGTCAACATTTCACGTTTTTTGCTAAATTATCGATGAAAATCGTTAAAAACGCGTATACTTTTTATTTTTTCGATTACAAACTATCAATAAACATTTAATTTCAACACTTTTCTTATTCAGGAGGGTTATTTTGCTTGTTCGAATCTATGACAATTTTGTTGAAAATTGTCATTTTGAAAAACTGTGAGCAATTTCTTTCAACGGACTCCGATGCAGCAGCAACGATTTTTCATGCATGTGGCACATTATTATACATTATGCTATTTTAATTAAAACCTACATGTGAGATACTAGTTTTTTCCTTGACAAATAGTTGGAATGTTAGCGGATACTTAGAACCGTAGACCATTCTAGACTACGAGAGGGACCTTATAACGACGGCAATGTCCCTACGGTTGGCGAATCACTTAGCGTCCAACGAGTTGAATGGCTGACATTTACTGCACACACGTTCTAGTTAACATCGTTTGTTCTTTAGCTTTATTTATGCCCCCTTCGAAGAAAAAGGGGTATATTGTTTTGCATATGTCGGTCCGTCCGTCGGTCCGACCGTCTGTCTGTCCACCACATGGTTTCCGGATGATAACTCAAGAACGCTTAGGCCTGGGATCACGAAAGCTCATAGGGACATTGGTCATGACTGGCACATGACCCCTATTGATTTTCAGGTCACTAGGTCAAAGGTCAAGGTCACAGTGACATAAAGCAGTAAAATGGTTTCCGAATGATAACTCAAGAACGCTTAGGGCTGGGATCACGAAAGTTCATAGGGACATTGGTCATGACCGGCAGATGACCCCTATTGATTTTCAGGTCACTAGGTCAAAGGTCAAGGTCACAGTGACCTGAAGCAATAAAATGGTTGACTGGAAATAGG
>VMBQ01001004.1:0-13002 GCA_007657795.1 Dreissena rostriformis | reverse complement strand
CATGTACACATATTTCAGTATTTTGACTGATTTGTATTATTTAGGTGTGTGTTTTTGCTCTTGAACGCCCTTTATAAATCAAAGCACCGACAGCACAAGCCAGATGGCTTATAAGGCGTTATTATAAAATGCATTTTCAAGCATTTCTTGTTGAAAGATCGATCTGAAATTTGGCATGCACATTGAAAATAGGTAAATTATTATTCAGAAGTGCATATTTTACGCGATTTTAACAGTTCAGGGTGTCTAATAGGTTACAATATACTAAATAATCGAGTCATGAAGGGCTGTACTCTCTAAAAAAAACATCATATTTTCCTCGAAGGCATGTTTTACACTTTAGGCTGTTGTTCTGGTTTTATCGTCTGGAGATATTGCTAGGGTAAGCATAGGTGTTCACTACTAAATCCCTGAAATAGGATAAAGTTAGAGATTAAAGTAAAAATTGGCACTGAAAAAGGTTACAATCCACTAGAAAACGACAGAAAAAAGAAGGTGCAAAAACAGTCGATTTTGATTTGATTCGAATTCTTTTTTGGTTTGAACATGACATATCTTTTTTATTGCTTAAATCGATTCAGCTAAGAATGCCCGTTAAGAAAAGTATGGTTATGGGGGTCTCTAAATGCAAAATGTTGTATTTATTTTCGGTCAAACTTGTCGCTTTTACATTGAAACATATAAGGAAACTATTTAGTATATTTTGACCTGCAACGTATGGTCCATTATAGTATGTACTATACCTGAAAAGCTTGAAGAACACATCCAATATCGAGTGTTTTACGGAATGAACCATTCATTCACAGCGAAAATGTTTAACTGTTTACTGAAAATAATACGCAGCATGTTTAATGTACGCTACTTGGAAAAAAGCAGTTGTTGACATGTGGGAGCGATATGTTTCTCAAGGTATTTCTCATACTGCACGTAGATTGAGATGTTCGCAGCTGATAGTGTAATGTTTCTGGTTGGGACTTCATGTTTCACTATCCACGGGTGTAAGTATCTTTCTCGTCTTATTTTCTTTACAGATATCACTACAGCTACCACTACCTGATTAATTGGGAAATATAACATAAAACATATTTTAATCACATTAAATTCGTATAAACGCTCAAATTATCTGAGTTTCCAAAATATCAAAGATCTTAAATTGATTCGTGGTCCTCTATCAATATACCAAAGCATGATCCTTTGTGTCACAATTGACCTCGCCTAGGTGATCACTTGTATTTTTATATGTGAATTGTATATTATAGTAAACACTTCAAATCTTTTTCTTTGAAACCACAATGCCCAACCGCTAATTGAATTTGGTATGTGACCTCATATGTTGTTTTTCTACCAAGTTCTAATCAAGACACTGGGGTCAACATTGTCCCCACCCAGGGGTTACTTTTTCCATAATCAAGGTAAAAGGTTTAGCATGTGCAATGTAACACCGTATTGGAATCCTCTACCAAGTTTGTTCAAATCTTGCTCATGGAGCAAAAATCCGCCCTGTTTCCCATATGTGCAATATATAATGTAATATAGTGAAAATAAACAATCTCCCAAACTATAAAGCTGTATGAGAGCCTTTATATATGGAAATTGTCTCATGTATCATGTACTGGTCCTGTACAGTTTTCTCGAATCTTGTCCCTGGTATCAAATCTTGCCACGCTCTGTGGAAAGGGGATTCAATGCATGTGCTAAAGTGTCGTCCCAGATAAGCCTGTGTAGTCCGCACAGGCTAATCTGGGACGACAGTTTCCGCTTTCATGATACCTTTTATTTCAATGAAGTCTCCTCTTAGCGAAAATTTAATTTAGGCGGAAAGTGTCGTCCCTTATTAGCCTGTGCGGACTGCACAGGCTAATATGGGACGACACTTTACGAACATGCATTAAATCCCCTTCTTCACAGAGCGAGGCCCTTATAATTTTATAGTAAACAAAAATACTTAAAAAATCTTCACATCTAAAACCACAAGATCCAGATGTTTAGTACATATATTTGGTATTACTAAATCTGCTAAAAATCAGTACCTTCGGGTCTCAGGCGAGCGATCTATGATATTTGCCCCTCTTGTTTATTAATTCCATTCGTACAGCTAAATATTATACCATGCACGTAGTTACCTCAAATCATTATCAAGTAAATCTAGTTTTCGAAACCATCATACGGTATATACATTGCAGATCTCACCACGTCACGGTCTCATGTTTCCCTCGAATTTCAATCAGCTTATGAAATATTCATCATCCAATCTCAGCAAGTGTTGTTTCCAGTTTTCTCCTCTAAATTGCACTATATTGTCTGCGCAGTAAACCACGCAATGGTCGTCCCTTCCCTTCGCTTAATATTTGGATGGCAATTATTTATGTGATAACGATGTCGAGATTAGTTTATTGCAATACCATTCATTGTGAATGTTAATGTTGATTGTACGAACACCATTAGAACTGAAATACAATTGTGCACTTTTTTCCTCATAATGGTTCCATGATTATTTTTGATTTATTTAGTAAAGTGAGTTAGTGAAAACAAAACAATTAGAAAGCAAAAAGTACAGTGACACTTGTTAAAGAATGAATAAAGAACAGGAGTTTTGTCATAGATAAACAGATGTTCCCTATCGGATTAAGGCCCAGTCTCACTATCACATTTTGCGATGCCGGTGGAGCCCCGGTGCGTAATCCGGGGTCTACCGGGATGAACCGGGGCTCCACCGGGAACGTCCGGGATGAACCGGGAACAACCGGGGCTCCACCGGCAAACTATTAAAATGTTTAATACCTCCGGCATGAACCGGGGCGTCACCGGCTTGTAATGACACCGGGGCTCTGCCGGGACGCCACCGGCTTTCACCGGGGCTCCACCGGGACGCAACCGGCTACGACCGGGACTCGACCGGGGCACTACCGGCTATGACCGGGACTCACCGGGTCGTCACCGGGATAAACCGTACCTCTAACGGGGCTGACCGAGACTCTGCCGGGATGTAAACCGCGGCAGCACCGGGGCAGCACCGGGAATATATGTGACCGCGCTAAAAAAAATAACCATCGATCATCCCGGTAGTCGCCGGTCGACCGGCTCTATCAAACCGGGATGAACCGGGGCTACACCGGCAATAGTGAGACTTGTGCTTTAATCCTGTCGGAGTAAGAAGTTGCCTGACAAAAATTGAAATACTATGCATATTTCCCATATGGCCCTCTATCCACACACCGAGCTTCACCCACTTTACTTAAGTACTTTTTGAGTGATCGCAGGATCTGGATTCTAGTTTCAATTATTACTGTAATCGTATCAAGAACAATTTTTCTATGACTAAAGAAAAAGTGAAATACCAAGCATTACACACACCGAGTTTCATCAACCTTGCTTTTATACTTTTTTTAGGTAGCGCAGATTTCAGATGTTAAGTTTCAATTATTTCTGTAACCATAGCAACCGAAATTTTGTCCGAAGAAAACACTGACATAACTTGCATATTACCCATATGGAAATCCCGTTGCATACAAAGGTCGCCAGAGCAAAAAACTATTTTCCAATTGTGGCTAATCTGGGATGACACTTTACGCACATGCATTAAACAACGTTTCCACAGAGCGAGGCTCATATATATTTTACAACAAGGCACACCATTGCCTTATGTGATATTTGTTTTGAACGTAAACCTTAGATCTATCAGATTGTTAATAACGCTTCATGTCTTGAAAGCAAGTGAAACGATACTGCGTCGGCCCTGAGTTTGACCATGTCAAATACTATAAAGTGATCGGGAATGGGTGGGAAATTAATCACCCTTTTTAAGAAATGGGCTAAGTCTAAAAAACACTTAAACAGTCCTTGACATATATAGTAATGTATTCACCAATGCAGTACATGATGATGTTGCAATCAAGCATTCGTATTATTCCGATGTTTGAAACATGCTATTTCCCATTATAAGAAACAGTTCCCCTTTCAAGAACAAAAAAGTATCCATGTATTTACAGAAACATCTGTAACAATTGTCAAAAAAGAATTCGCTGGCGTTCCAACTCAGCAATATATTGTTATACCTTGCCAGGAATGCTGCATGTGCCGCTGGTGAAGTTTTTTATGTTCTACTAGTTGAATAACACCTGTCGTATGTGCTGAGTAAAGCTTTACATTAATGCAATGCCTGTTGTGGATTAACAAGCATAGTGGCATTTCAGATAAAGATATTAAGTGCTCTCGCTCTCTAGAGAGAGATTTAAATATCGATCGCCTGGTGTTGCTGATTCAATTAATATAATTTTGTCCGCCCACATTCATGTTTGCATTGTCATTTGATTCTGTTATTTGAATTCAGTTCTTAGTACCATACATGTGTATGTTGCGTAAAGTTAAGTCAGTCAATTATATGTTGTTTGTATATCACAAATAATAATTTAAATCTTTTTGCCAGTAAAATTACTATATATGACTATTTATCTCGAGGGTATTTCTAATCTGTACACGGTAACAAACCCCTTAATATGCAATATTCAATTCTACTTAATTTCGGTTCGTAATAACTCTTCGATTATGGTGTTCAAACTTGCTGTAGAACTGTATGTTTAAGATCAAAGTTATGGACTGGTTGAGTGGTTGTATTGTTTCATCTAATGCGGTCGATTTCGCAAACCACAGCCAATCGTTTACAGAGACGGTGAATAAATATTGTCCTAAGAATCATGTGTGTTATTTAAGTCTCAGTTTTCAGGATTCTGTTGTAAATATTTATATAATTACTGACTGATAAGATAGGTTCGTACACGCGTGCCTTTGAACTTTTGAATCTGTCCATGGCCGGCAACACGCGTGACTGTAAACTTTGGAACCCGTCCAAGGCAGCATAGATGTTCATCGCCACGAGAATGATTAAAGACATCCTAGACACGCTGCGTTCCAAAGGTGTTTTTGTAAATAAACGACAAATACATCACCCATGGAAAGACTAAAGCGCGATCTTACATTCTCTTAAAGTGATTGTATGCTTGTATAAATAGGATAATGTAAACACGTAGATAATAAATTAAATATTTAATCCTTAGTCAACGGATTACCCATTTGTAGGGGTAGCAGGACAATTTGCAATAAGCACGACATAGTGAATGTGGCAAACACCCATTTTACGATCTTGGTTAATACGTCCATTGGTAACAATTATTTTCGGTACATGAGAGCACTCTCGAAGAAAGGTTCAGTTCATTTATACAGAATGATCCTTTATTTTATGAGCGAAAACTGTTAAATAATGAGTTTAATATTAAAACATGTTAGGACACAAGACTATTTTTAACAGGCAACTTCGAAAACTAGACATGTAGGAGCTAGGAAGATCAGATATTTCCTCGTGAATTTATAATACTGCACATACATGTAGATGTTTGCCGCTGATGCTGTCATATTTATTGCAGATACGTCATGTTTCACTTGACATATTGTACTTAGTACGTTATATGAATTTAATTTATCAATTATTGATTTTATTCAGAAAGGGTTGTTTTATTTTAATAATTACTATATATATAATTATATAAATTTTCAAAAATATATTAAGAAATAAAAAAAAACCTAGCATTTGAGTGTTGAAACCCCCATTATAATGTATACTGTCTTGACCTTTCCACTTAAACCGAAATGCCATGGACCTCTCCAAACATTGCAGTTCCAGGAATCCGTATGCATCCGTTCTCTCTGATGAGCAGTCATAATGTCCTCTAATGGAACCGTGAAACGTTGCGTGACTTTATATCGGACATGTAAGTTCCTGACGCACGACACGACCCTTATGGTTTCGTGTTTCAATCTGATTTCAAAATCGATGCCGACAATAAAGCAGCGTATGAAATATTAATGATCCAATCAAAGCAAGTGATGATTCCAGTTATCTGTTCAAAATGTATTGACTGGAATTCTCCGCAATAAAACACGCAATGGTTTTATGGTCTCTGCGCTTAATAATTTGGTCGTGTATCATGAATGGTAAGAATAATTTACTGCTGTACCATTCAATGTTAATATATTTATTTATTGTAAGAACATAATAATTCCCTGGACTATACACAAACTGTAAACACGGCATAGATTTTTCATAATTCGTAGTTGATTTAAAAAAAATCTTAGTGAAAATCAACAATATAAAAAATTCTTCACACAAATACAACAATAGTTCGCAATACATTACACAAACCGTTGGTCTCAATAACTAACATAGCATTGTATGTTTTCTTTACAAGGATAAAACCGTTCAATCCTGCAGGTAGAACATAACAAAAACGCCTTCGAAACAACTGAAACTGTATTTGCTGAGAAGGTCCTAAGTACAAGTATTTTTTTAATATTTTAATTAATCTTGAATTCGAATAAAAATGTTGATTGGTTTAAAGAAATAGACTCAATATTTTTTCTTTAAATTTAGTAATGAATATAGAAACACATTTTGGATTTGGGCGTTCTGCTCTAACCGAAAAAAGTTCCCTTTGTGAATGCACACAGACAGTTGCCATGGTAAGACGCCAGTAACAATTGTCAAAACAAGAATTCTCTGGCGTTCTACTCGAGACATATTGTAGGACCTTGCCAGAAATGCTGTGATGACTTGTTTTATGTACGACTAATGCACCAACACTGATCTTATCATGTGCTGAGTTTAGCTAGTCGTAGTTCTACTGTATATGGTAGATAAGCAATATTTCTTGATGTTGCGCAGTTATTGTGGAGGACTTTAATTGTCAGACCAACCATACAAAAAATAGAACCGTATGTTCCAGGGGGTTTGTCTGGTGTGGTTTAGTTTGTGTATGACTATTTTTTTTTTTAATTCGGAATCGAGTTCTATATCAAACTATGTATGAAAAAAAAATGTAAACGTTATAAGTCAACTTAAGTTCAATGAAATAAAAAGTGAACTTAAGTGGCTAGTTATGTTCATGAATTTTATATCACAGCCAAGACCTGATACATTCAAAAGAACATACAAACATTTACACCAAATTCAAACTGTCTTATTTTCACGAAAGGATTATGTTTAAGCGTATTTTCATTCTTTATTTGCTTGCCATATATCTGCCTTCCATTAATCTTTGTTTATATTTTTCACACCCCGAGGGCAACAAAGCGATTTGAACAATTTGAAAAAAAAAAATCAGAAATGATTGGACATGCGAGTCGTTTAATGAATCAATTTGTTACATAGAATATGTTTGCTTCGGCAATGGCGGAGATGAAGAAATAATCAGCGTCGCTAAGCAAACCAATCGCAAACACGTGATCTCCGCGTCGTTCAGTGGCATCATAGATTAATAATGCATACACGAGTAGAACAATAATCGTATGTTATAACTGTTCACAGATGTACTAAGTCTCACTCTGAAAGAAGGGTACACAGAACGATGACTGTTTGTTCTCTTAAGAGGCAACACTTTCAATGTTTTATAATTGAGGTGCAGGTTACTTGACAACTGTTCTGAGTGTTAGTGAATGTCACATACTTTCTCACAATAAAAATCGATTGACTTGTAAATGTGGTTTCAATTGAAAAGCCATGGATTTACTTCAAACTATGTTTGCAAAGAATATATTTATCGTATTACGTGCTCCCGTGTAGTTAAGAAGGCTTTTTCAAATCAAAGGACACATAAATTAATGTTATCGTATGTTTTGTTTTATTTCAAACCTGCTTTTAGCAGTGCTTTTCTACTAACGGTTCGGAACACAAAACACAAACATTGGGACGACCCTCTAAACGACATTTTCGTTACGGAAGAGAATCACTTTCTCGCCATACACACAGCAATACAAGCGATACAATCATAACCTATATTTTAACGTTTCGTTAAGCAAAACGATGCTTGATACAAAAATGGATACTTGCACATGTTTTGATCATGACCATTCCATATATAATGATATCACCCAACCTGACGTTGACTTTGACCTTATTTGCACTTCGCGTTATATAAACCGTCCAACCATGACTCGTCTAACACGAACATCGTTTTCGACATCAGGACCATTCCCAATCCAACCATATCATCGTAATGCACGTTGACCTTGTTATTGACCTAAAAAGGACTTTACATAATGCAAACCGTCTCCATGACAGGTTTAGTGGATTTTACCGGTTTGCCAAGAACTTACAACGTTTGCCAAAACCCATTAATGCCACCCACAGTTGAGGTTTTTGATCATTTCCTATCCACCCAACCTGACGTTGACATTGACCTTGACCAACGGTCTGATATGCATTCATATAAGGGTTATTATTTGGTTTCGTCCAACACCAACACCGCTTGCTACATCAAACAGTTACTTATGACCACCTTCAATTTACCGATATAATTAAACCATACTTGGTGCTTGACCTTGAGCTAATTTTAATTGATAGATTTCGTAGGTTGTCCCTTTCTCTTAACCCTAATCATAACAGGGTTTTTAATTATCCAAACGGCTGACCAGCACCCAGTTTAACCCGCCAACCGTAGGCATGTTTGTTTATCACAGTGTCTTGTTTCTAAATTCAGTGACGCATTCTACACAGAAATAGGGTGATTTGGTAACATGCATCCTTTTCTGGGTGTAATTGAAATCTTGTTGATATCATAGGATGTGAATTAATATAAAATCATATTCCAAGTCATGGTACATAAAGTGTAAACAAAGAGCTGAATGTAGGCCACACAAAAAGTGATCAAAAAGACTATACATTATTATCAAACTTTAGTGTTCTAAAATAGTCGATATGTTTTCATGCATGCACACTGTATTGTTTTGCATTTAAATCTGCTTGTAAATAAACAATTTTCTCTTGAAAACTAGTTGGAATGATGACTGAGTCGAAGAACCAGAACAATTTATGCTGGCTTGCATGTTTTAATGGCTAAGATACTGGTGAATCAGAATAAACATCGTTCGTAACACCGGCTCTCTACGGAAAAGGAGGATTTGAATATCAACAATCTGATGTGGCTTATTCGTTAAAAACAATTGCATCCGCCCACATTTATGTTAACCTTGTTATTAAATTCCAATATTCACTTTAACATGCGCGAGTTGTTGCTGCGCTCCCTCACTCACCTTGTGGTTTTTCATAATTTACAGTGACAAATGTTACGTTCGAATTAGAACTAAAAAGGCATGTGCTTTGTGCCTCATACGGATTTGTCCATATCAGACAATGCTTCATCGATTACGATGTTCTTATCCGTTGATAATATGCAATTGGAACGGAATAAAAACACGACACTTCCGTCGATGATTATCTGAAATTCTATCTCTTTATTGAATTGCTCTGTTTACTATGATTATTTAATATCATCGTTATTGTATGCCTGAATTGATCAGATCCGGAACACGGAACACAAAAAAAAACGGGACGACCCTCGTTAAGTATGGTATTGTATCGATTATTGTCTAACTCGTACATAACAGTGATGATCATTTATCTCTGTTGCAATTCTAAGGATGAATTACCTGTATGTTGCATTATGACTGGGTATTTTAAGTCCCATTCACTCTCAACGAGTATTCCGTAAAATATTTCATAAAATAAAGTTACCCAATAAAACAATCAGTGTTCCTTATAGCTGTAGCCAAACTTTAATTGCTATATGTGGTCTGGTAACATAGATTTAACAAGATGATTTTTTTGTCTTTTATACAATGCTATTAAAAATTGCAAAACTATTGTACTGTGAGGTTTATTTGTTTGGCGGTGGTGATTATACGTGTTTATTCGATTGAAAGATTATCAAAATAGCAGTCATGCCACTACAAAATTAAATGACAAGTTCGTCTTTAAATTGGATAATAAACCACCCTGCTGGCAAGCATGCTGGTTTGTCAATCGATTCCAGCCCGACGAAGGTACCGTTGATGCTGTTTGTTGAAGGCTGTCAGTAAACCATTACTTCCAACAACGGTTTCCTTTTCGTTACAACCACTCCGACAATGTTAAGATTTAAATATAAAATGGTGCGTCTATGACGTTGACGCAAACGTATTGTAACGTTGGAGTTGCATAATGTCTTAATCACGTACACATGTAAACATAAATAGAAATGACCCATGCAAAGGAACAAGGTTGAATGATTTATTTGATTGACCTCAAAAGAAAGCGACGTAAATTCAAAACAAGATTGTACCAAGTACTATATCAATCGTGTTCTGTTGTTCCAACTACACCATAACAGCGCTCTATCTGCATCAGCAGAAGATGTTGCCAAAATAGCAATATACATTATGCATCATGTTACACACACCAAGCGCCAGTATCATAATTGGATCACCGCCTTGGAATAATAAATTATATTACTTACGGCAGTCTAAGTGTACATTAAATATTATGTTTCGAAGTTCTGGTATATGTGTTGCGTTTATATCGTTCTGTTATGCAATTTGTATGAGAATGAAAACATTAATCGTATTATATATGTATGCATATACAATTTTAATCGGTGCCTGTAACATATGGTATGGTACTTCTTTTTATACTTGAGTTTATGTTAGATGCTTATAACACAATATCTTAAACAGAAGTAATTATGTTAATGCGATCGACGCCTTATTGTCTCTTACCACAACGAACTTTTGATAAGTATAAGTTGAAGCAGGTGTGCTGCATTTTAAATAGTATATCAAGGATCCGCTTACACGCAGTGTAGTCACGTCGAAATGAGCGTTGATCAAGAATTGTTTTTTTGTTGTATTGTTCGATTATCATACATAATGGTTCGTATGAAGAAAAGCGTCTGTTGCGACATGTAGCTACGTATTATATGATGTCATGTTTACTTGCATGTTGAAGGACATGCACCGGATGGAGTGATGGTTTGAAAGGTTTAGTTTAATTTTATCATATCTTTGCCAATTCTACGTCGCCGATGTTTTCAGTTAAATGTTTACTTGTAAAGATAAGTAATTATGGAGGATTTCCCCAAATATTTACCTATTCTTAGTAAATAAAAAATGGTTAAAAAAAGTTAACGACAAAAACACGTTCAGCTGACCTAACTACCCTACTGTTTTGCCTATGTTAGCTTTGTAATTGAAAGGGTAATTAATTAAATCATTCGTATTTAACACAACATACTGTTTGCGAGTTTTTCTATTTGGTAGTGAAAGCGGCTGAGTTATTGGACATTATATTAATTGGACCTTACACCCATATTTATGTTGCAAGCAAAAACAAATTGTGGGGATACATCATAGATGCTACAAACAAAATCAAATACCTTCGAAAATATGATCTTATTATTTGCACAAGTCAGCATGGGCATTTCCTGTGCGCAGTGTCTGGAAAACAGAACAATATTTTGAAATCGAAATCACGCTCAGAATATAATTTCGAATTGAATCAAGTGCCTTAAATACAAATCTTTAAATCTCTTGTTAAATCGGGTATAAGGCAAAGCGTAGGAATTGTATTACATCGTAGTCTTATTATTTTCTTTTCTGATTGATGCATTTACAGGTCATGTGGTGTACATATTTCCGTTTCACAGTGCTTTTATATGCTTTTAGAAAGGGTTTCTCGCTATTTCTTTAAAAAAAAACCACACACAACAAAACATAATGTTTTTTGTAAACAAATATTATTGATTTGTAATTGATTTTATAACATAAAAATAATAGAGAGATGCTATTTTATAAAGCTTAACAATTACACATACCCAATCAAGTTGTGTTATTTGGCCTTTTAAATTGACTTGTTCACAGTTGTTAATATTATTGAAAAGTAAAAATAATAAATATGTTAACTTACATATCTATTATGTTTTAAATAGTCTTAACTAATAACAATAGCAAAAAATGAATACAAGTATGGCCTTTCCACTTTTCGAACTCGAGACCACTGGAAGCGAAAGCTTATACACTACCACTGCGCCACTTAGGCTTTTGCTTTATTTAGCGAATTTTAAACGCTGTGTAAGTAAAACCGTATTTTCCAAATTGTCGAGGAAAAGCGTTACAAACACTTTATTATTATATCGATGTATACATTTTTCATAGTCATGCATGTTATTATTATTGTTTGAACATAATTCATTCATTATTTTTTTAATCCGTGATAATTGTTTAATTCGTCATTATGCCAAACTGTGAACAAGTCCCTTTTGCATAATTATTGTGGCTTCCTTCTGAAAATGCATGACGATAATTTTAGTATCAAATTATTGTCTCTAAAGCTTTTAAACCAAAGACGAAATATTGGTGATGCTTGTTTTAGTTTTTTTTTACCACGCCTCAAAAAGTTACAATTCTGTTGCTCTGGTTTGCATCAATCAAATGAGCAGTTGATTAAGTTGAAATGTATTCTCTTTTATTTATATATACCAGTAAATAATTTGAATTCTATGTGGTTAATTTTATATACATCCAAATGTTTGGACAATTATGAGGTTTCAGATCCTTAAACACGGTTTAAACCCCTGATGCTTAGCATGGGCCGTCCGAGATCCAAGTTGTATCCATATCTGTTTGTTGTGTCTTGTCTAATACGTGTGTTTTGGTTTCGCATGTTTGGGGGCTTGAGTCTTTTTTATAAAGAAATGACCACATGCTTCATTATTATCATATTCTTCGATTTCTTTCCTGCTGGTGCAGCTGAAGATTAAAAAATATATTTTACCTTTGCCAAACGTGATAACCTTTCTAATATTGTAGGACGATATGTGACAGCTCATTAGCCCTTTTGTTGATAACGAGGAATCGAACGTCTACAATATTAAGAACAATAAATGTATAATCAAGTTCCAAACAAAACATTTATTCTGGTTAACGCAATTTCTCCGGTGAAAGCTGCGTTTATTAAACTGATTACTTAAAGGAACTGTAAACCACGAATGACGAAAAAATAAAAAATCTAAAATACCGTATTTTTTTTTACAATTATTAGTTTATATTGATTA
Source organism: Dreissena rostriformis (assembly GCA_007657795.1). Classification (NCBI taxonomy): domain Eukaryota; kingdom Metazoa; phylum Mollusca; class Bivalvia; order Myida; family Dreissenidae; genus Dreissena; species Dreissena rostriformis. The sequence goes on along the minus strand of VMBQ01001004.1, from coordinate 88 downwards.
AAAAATCACGACTGGTATGTTACATAACTTGAAAAAGTTCATATTTTCAGTGTATTCGGTAATACAATTTCGCGATATGAAATCGAAA
>VMBQ01001003.1:189109-222194 GCA_007657795.1 Dreissena rostriformis | reverse complement strand
TAGTTGGATTTGTTCAAGTTTATTAATTGATCAATAATAATTTTCTAACAATAAATTAGTGCCAAATAATTTCTTTATGTCCAGAGGAATAACACAAACTGATTATTTTGTTGTAAATAGCAAACAATTTTAGTTCATAATAACGACTTAAAACATTTATAAACAGACAGTTACCTTTTCAAGACAGTGTTTACAAAAGATCAGGCTCCCATGGCGATTTTTATAAATGCACGGGTTACTGGTACACATGACCTTTCAACTTCACTTCTGCAGACGTGTAAATGGAGCCGTTTTACATGATTTATTGCCGTTTTCTTCAATATTTGGATTATGAACGATGATTATCGATTAATAATCTACAAATTAAGTGCAGGTAAGCAGTTGCAATCTAAATTAATAACTTTTTGTAATCGATTTATATAAAGACCACCGGTAACTGGGTCAAGGAGCCTACCTTTACAATAGAAAGGGGCCAAATTTTGGCAACAAAAATGCATACAAATATGTCCTGAGGAGCTGGAAACAAGTTCCAGACCTGAAATTCTGACATTCCTACACCTGAAGTCTGCTTATTTCATAATAAAAAGTGCCGCCTTATGAGTTTTTTTCAGATTAATTCTGGACTCGAATTATTTCGGCTACGATGGAATCAAGATGCGGGATGTATTTACGTACTGACGGGCAAGTGCAATGTTTCTTTTCATGCCTCCCACTCCATGGGTGCATAAACATGCTTTTAGCTCAATGTGTTATGTACTATTTTATACAAAATAACTGAGATTTACCATTAGCTGAATATTGGCGGGACCTTTCAATAAGAAATGTTGCAGACGAAAGACAGCTTCCGGTCACGTGACAGGCGAAATGCCACTAAAATATCGGTGACTTGAAATACCGAATCTTACTGTAAACTACTGAAATTTCAAGAAAAAACCAGATACCACCTGATGGCAGACATGAGATAAACGTTTTGTGAACGACTTCCTTGCAAGCATTTGTGTAACCGGTGGCATATTTAAGCTGAGTCAGTTAAGGGGAGACCGGGCATGCCCATATAAATTTTAGAACAGCTCTTAAACAGTGCTAAACATGAAATTACCGGAAAAATACAATAAGTAGTTTTATCCATCATATCTGTATACTTTTTGTTGGTGAGTATTATTAATATTAAATTTGTATCAGTAGCAATAAAAGTAGAAGTAAGACGCCATGGGAATGCAAAAAACGCCTCATATTGTCCACTGACGGCGAGTACTTAAAAAAAACTTCAATGTTTCTTTCACTGATGACGTGGTAGAACCGCAAGCGGATCGCTTGAAGTTGTCATGCTTCAAGAAGCAACGCAATAAGAACCTCATGCGTCCGAGCATCGTTCTTTGCGTTTCTGTGGTGTTCCTTCTATGATATATGTGTTTTATGTCTGCGATCCTTACTTTTATTTCGACCACAATTTGCACTGCGAGTAGCTATAAATCGCAGATAAAACACGATTACATGCAAAGGACCAACCTCCGCGCAGAGGTTTGACGGGAACCAGCATAGCTGGATTGGCAAAGGACGTGGTACGGTCGTTTTGGGAGAGCCTGCACACTCACAAAACACAGACAAGATCCGTGACTTAAAAATCATACAATATGGACGTTTAGATAAAAATGTCTGCACATTAAAGCCGAGGCAGCTCCCTCGTCGAGCCGCAGGTTGGCTACGACGCTGCTACAATTGTTGAAAAATAATGCGTATTCGTTGTTTTAACAACATTCTATAGATAAAAACGACACATCTAATTACAAAATTGACCTTCCCTTTAGGGCATCGAATCTGCAAACGTGATCGACCGATCAAACAGAAGCTTCTGATCATCGGTCTAGTTTCTCACGTTTTTTCGCGGTTTCCTATAATAGCTGTGATATGACCATGCAACCTCGCATGGGTTAGTGCACCATATATGAACCGTGCAAATAGAGTTGCTACCCCCCTTTGACGCATGCATTGACCATATGCCTGTTTGCAACACGCATAATTCATTTTAATGTTGAACATTTACGGTTATAACCACAGTATTAGAATCACAGAGTTATTGTATTTTGTTTTGTAATATCATAAATGCAAAATGGATATATTGTTTTAAATCGAATCTTCACCAATCCCGCAATGTTTATTATCATATGATTTGCAAAAGGAAACATTCGCATTTTCTTTTTTTCATATGCATAGTTTAATGATCAAACATCGACATGCAATATAGAAAATCTACTGTTTTGCATTTGTCTAGTTCCCTCTTTGACCGAAAGAAGCCAAAACGAAGAATGTGCTATTCGACAAAAATATGGGCGTAGCTTTATGTTATGAAAATAGTTCTGCAGTTGTTTAGTTTTAGTTTTTCACCTTAAATGTTACAATTATGTTGTTCTGGTTTGCATTGATAATAAACACTCAATGAGGGAGAAGATTTACGGTAACTCAATTTAAGTGTGTTCTTATTTTCTGGGCTTTAATTTAAATTTGATATAATAGGTCGTTTGTTTTTTACATACGTAAATATTTTGTGAGAAATTCTGGGCAAATATTGAGGTTTGGAGTTCCAAACTGGGTTGAATCGCAATGGTTTGCATAGACCGTTTCAAGGCTGTGACTCCGGTTTATTCAAATGTGTATGTTTTGTGTACTTTTACATAGTCTCTTGAACACTTGTTTTGTGTCCACTGTATGGTAGTTGATCCCTTGTCCTTTATAAAAAGGAATAGGGTTTTTCTCCTGAGAGAAGTCAGAAACGTCTTAAAATTTGACGTAGTGTAGTAGAATGAAAGCACTATTCTAAACTTGTTATCATTCTAATAAATATCGTTTGAATTCGAGAATCGCATCTTAGATTTCCGGGACGGTCACAAAACTCGTATGGTGATTGGTCAAATCATTAGTTAAGCGACCATGCTCACCGTTTGCTCTCATTCATAGCGGGTACCGGGTGTTGTCATTTATTCATAAGTATGTGAACTTCTTACTGGTACTCCATCTGACCCAGGTATAGTATGGGTAGGTTAACTGACTGGCGTGATATGACTGAACTTTTTTTGAAAACGAAGAACAATCCAAACAAACTAAAAAATAAATGTGTCGTATGAAGTAACAAAATTATGGCAGGGATTGGAACAACGCGAGAAACCAGTACAATAGGCGCTTAAATGTGGGTAAATTAAAACCTTACGCGGAAATGTGGTTTGTAACCATTGTACGAAATGTTAGTGTCCTTTAACCAATACCTTTCGGTTATATTTTCTTCGCGTTTATTAAATCAAACGAAATTTCAACCAGCCTGTTTACTTCCGGGTTTAATACACACCGAAAACACAGGTGAGTTGTATTTTTAATTATTACCTAATTAAGACATGTTTGAGTGTGTCACATTAAGTCATAATAACTGAAATTATATTTTTGTCAAATATTTATTTCATAATAATAATGAGTGAAATGTTATTTTGCAAAAAGCACTTGATGACCCAATCACAACATTCTATTCAAGTTATTTAAAGCCTACAATGCTACATTTATGTCACTCGTGTACTCATAATTATTTGACTCATAGTGCTTAAGGTTTGTGTAAACAAAGAACTGTTTTTTAATAACCTCATTTATATTGCATGTCGCATATACACGCTGTACTACAAATAACACATGCTCAGTTATTTCTCTATTCAAATATTGTTTACAAAAATGTTATATCACTAAAAAAATCTTGTGTTTATTTCATTAAAATATTGTGATGGAGTTGCAAAAAAATCAATATTAATGAATGTGTAATTAAGAACATTTGAAACATTTTCAAGGATATATGCATAAATTATCTTGGCAATTTCCATATAAAGTCTTATCTTAGGTTATTTGTCATCCATTTATCTACTTGTAGTATGACATGTTATGTTACTTGGTGCCTTTATGTCTAGACTAGCCTCATTAAAACATGCACTCAGTGTCATATCATGCAGAAACTTCATGAAATCTGAAGAAGAAACACAAAACTAGATTCAGTTGCAGTTTCATTTAATTGAGCCTCGCTCTGTGAAAAGGGGGTTTCATACATGTGGGTAAAGTGTTGTCCCAGATTACAGTCTTGGACTTAATCCACTCGACCATCGACCGAGTCAATTGATTTATGCGTCGGGACCTAGTCAATTGATTTATGCGTCGGGACCTAGTCAATTGATTTATGCGTCGGTAAAGTGAAAATTCCAAGCTGGTAGCCTGATCAGTCGAGTGTTTTTTACGTGTCTGAACTAAGTAACATGTCCAAAATAGCTTCATATTATAGTTATAGCTTTCTAGGCATTCCAGAAATTTTTGCTCGGTACCAATTTTGCCTGGTACTTTATTTATTGTTTTTTGATTGGTTGGCGGATGGTGCAGACTTTATTGGTAACTGCCGGAAAATCTTCGTTACTTTCTGAAAATCTTAAAAGTCGACGAGACGTTGCAAATGTCCGCCATCTTGAAATATTTTAAGTGAAGATTTGCAAGTTAAAGCACTGCAATAGCTTATTGTAAAGCAATATGTAAACAAAATTATATATTTATAACGTTTTTGCAAGGTTACTGGTTTTCAGTGTCTGAAATCAAACGATATGCGCATTTTATTTCATGTGCAAACACGTACATTTTTTCGGACTGTCGTTTTCGATTAATTATTTTTCGTCGATTTTAATTATTTTAATTTATTTTCAACGTTCTTTATAAAAATGTCTATAGAATGACAAATACACATTCAGTGATACGGATGGTCTGGTTTATTAATATTTTGCATTGTATTGACCAGAAATTGCAACTACATGTAGAAAGACTTAAAAAGGTACAATAAGTTAGGGCTCAGGGTGGTGGCGATTATGAAACGGGACAATTGACATCCTGCTATAGGCGTTATTCAAAACTACATTGGTTATCTCCCTTGAATGCCTTGATCACTCATATGGTAGACGATTATTGAACAGTGTTGTAAGTCAATCTCGCGAGAGCGGCGAGACGCTATAACTATTATTATTTCCGGATGATGTGGGTTATGTCCAAGACTGACATAGTAACAAATGTTACAGAATTATAACTTTAATTCGGGCGAGTTAAAATTGATTAAGGCTACTTAAATTTCAAAGCTGGTAGCCTTACCAGGCTAGTGCCTAAAACAAATTTATGCCAAGACTGAGATTAGCCTTTGCGGACGCACAGGCCAACCAGGGACAACACTTTCCGCCTAAACTGGATTTTCGTTGAGACGAGTCTTCCTTTAAACGAAGAAAAAATAAAAGCGAAAGTGTCGTCCCTGAGTAGACTGTATGGACTGCAAAGGTCTGTGGTTCGACCCCAGAAGGAGATAACTTTTTTTCTTTCTTTGATATTATTCTTGTTTTTACTGGAGTCTTTAGTTCCGATGTTTATATTTATCAATTTAAAGCATTAAATGACAAATTTCAATACATTCCATAATCTGTGAACAAGTCCTTTTAATTAGCTGGTACTGAAAACTAATTGCAATAGATTTATGTTTAACCCATTTATGCCTAGTGGACTCTCCCATCCTTCTAAATTGGATCAATTTATTTCCAAAATTAGGGATGTCTAGTATATTTATTTCTATATTTAGAATATTTCTTACAGAAATTCCTTTAAGCAAACGACGTAGACCCGGATTAGACGCCGCATCATGCGGCGTTTCATCTGGGTCTACGCTGTTTGGCAAGGCCTTTTTCTTGACGTTAGGCAAAAATGGGTTGAGCTTGTTATGACAAGGATTTACAAAAAAACATAGGTAAGAGAATGTAGTCCATTGTAATCAAGTTTAAACTGATATCATTGATTAGAATAAAGGCAGGGACGTATAAAGGTCAGCTGGGAGCATCCAAATTGGTAACGGCATTACGCCCTGCTTTTTATTGCTAGCTGGAGCAGTGCATGTTATGCAGTGTCCTGAGCAGCAAAGATCGTCCTTCAATTACCGCACATACCCAACAAAATGATTGCACCACAGCATATGGACCGTGTAAATAAGTAAAAGTAAAAATGAAAAGATGCAGAACTTTCATTTGAGCTCAAAGGGGACATATTGACAGATTTCCCAATTTGTTTATTGTCCGTCTTTTTATTTTGCGTTTGAAATTTCTAAAGAATGTATAACATTTAAAAAAAATGTTTGTGTTAAGCCATGGAGGAGTGGTGGAATCGGGTCTAAAAGGGATAAAAAAGCATCTTGCTATATCTCTCTAGATTTTTCCCTAAATTATGTGTTTATTTTTTTACGAATCAATAAAATGTGTCTGAATGCAAAATGTTGCAAAATACATCCACTGTTGTAAAATATGAGGCTTTTCCCTCTTCTTTTTATACAAAATCATGGGGTTTGAGGACATTTATTGATAAGCCTGTGCAGTTTGCACAGGCTAATTAGGGACAACACTTAACGATTTTATGGTATTTTTTGTTTAATGGAAGTCTTTTCTAAGCATAAATCCAGTTATGGCGGAAAGTGTCCGGACTGCACAGGATAGTATGAGACGACACTACGCATATGCATTACTAGCTGAGAGTGGTTTTGTGTCATAAAATATGTTAGTGAGTCATACATAGAACAGAATAACATCTGTATTGGGAATGATAGAAATGTTGCTTTGCTTGCCTAAATCAATTAGACCATAATTATACATGTATACATGTTATGTAAATGATATTCATATGAAATTTCTGATACAATTTGTATGTCTGGAAAGTGACATTAATTGCCAGCTTAAATATATTGTTTATTAATTGTAGCTGTTAAATTATTATTGTTTGCTTTAATTATTCTTTTATTTAAAATCTCAAGTAAACTTTTTATCTTACGAGGTTTTCTTACATTGATTTTTTCTGTAATTATTATCCAAATTAATAACTTGAAGTTTTTATTTGGATCACCCTATCTGGCGTTGTGAGGTGTATATCATCAACTTAAAGCTTGACTTTGTTACCTGTGCATGTACAACCTTTCATCGATATAAAATGCAGTGGCTAGGATCTCCATGTAAATATTGTTAAATTACCCAGTAGGTCAAATACAAGCTTAAACAATTTATTCTATATAATTTACTTTATTTTTGGCATTAAATGATTTTTTTGCTGACATATTACATTAAACACGTATCTTTTATATAAAATATAACATACATGTCTTAAAATAAAAAATATCTTTAAAATGCTTTTAGCTACTTTTCTGGCTTACAATCTTACTTCGCGATCAGCGTTTTGCTCTTCTGGCTTAAGTATTTTTAGTATCTAACACTTACATTTACACTTGTCATCTGGGTTGAGAGATAAGTCAATAGCTTCACACCATGGTCAAGTGGCTACTATACACACATATAACCTTGACATGTACATTAAATATATCCGCCTCGGTTATTCTGTTTGCACGTACTGCTTTGAGGTGTGGATATCTCATAAAACATTCTTGTTGCTGCTGAGAGATTTGTTTAGTATCTGAAAGAAGTATACAAGGAAAATTTAACGGCAAGCCAATTTTGGCTTGCGCAGATATTTTTCTCAAATTATGATGAACATCTTCAGTTCACCAACTAGGCCTCAAAATGCCTCCCCACAGGGCTTTTCCTGCTTCATAAAAAAGTCCGTAAAACGGACCTGATCCCAAAGCAAACAGACCAGATCCCAAACTGAAATTGTAAAAAAAAAATCCAATTTCAAAAATTCCAGATTTCTTTTCCCAAAATGGCTGGGAAAAGCCCTGCCCCAAGGTCCCACCCTGCCTCTGAACCCCACCATGCCCTTTTTTCATCTGATTACATACATACCAGTATATAACTAAACACATACTATAGAGATACATGTATCACTGCTCAAGAGCAATGCACAGTAATACATGTACATTGATTTACTGACTTGTAGCCTGCACAGTAAAAAGTAGTTCTGACAAGAAGGATTTCTGGATACCACTACTAAGACCCGTAAGCTTACGCTAGCAGTCTAAAACATAGAAGGCTGATCATTTAAGTTCTATATGTTTTTGTGGCAAGTTTATGCTTACCATAAGCCCAAGCTACATGTGGTTTACAATTTCTTTATTTATATTATACATTTTCTGTTCCAATGCTTTTTATAAAGTTATCAGCTGTCATCATTACATTTTTATGTAAGTAAATGGCATCTATGTCAATCAGAACTGTTGAGTAATTTTAAGACATAAATAATGTCATGTCTGCATGTTCTTGTTTTTTATTCATGTCATTTTCAAGGTAAAATCTGTATGTTTTGAAACTATATCCAGTGATTTTTTTGCCCAAAAATTACAGCCTCTTGCAGGCTGTTTCCCAATTGCAAAAAGTACAAAAGGTTGTTTCCCAATGGCAAAAAAAAAGCTTTTTCCCCAAAAATCTGGCCAAAATTTCCCTAAAATGTGCCAAACTTTTCCCATAAACTCAATAATTGGTTTATTGTGTTTATTATACCAATGTACACCAATTTAATTCCTAAGCACTTGATAACATACATTATAGAAAGCAGTTAAACATGCACTAATAAACAATTGGTATAGTGTTATTATCCCCCGCCAAAGGCGGAGGGATATTGTTTTGGCGTTTTCCGTCCTTCTGTCCCTCCTTCCGTCCGTCCGTCCGGCACTTTTGTGTTCGGAGCCATATATTGGCAGTGCTTTGGCGGATTTCATTGAAACTTGGTATGAGTATATATATGGATAAGAGGATGATGCATGCCAAATGGCATTGTACACCATCTGTTAATAACGGATGTATGGCCTTTTGTATCTGTGACAAAGCTCTAGTTTATAATCATATTAATCATGTTTATTTTTTCCTAATTTCATGGTCTATCGTGCTGTTTTTCCCATTCAAAAAGGCATGGGCTTTATAGTGTTTTTTCCAGGAGGACAAAGGGGCATGTCGCAGTAAATTTAAAGAGGGCATTTTTACGCGCGGTAAATGTAAAAAAGGGCAGATATATACGCGTGGTGCCTTTTAACTATAAAAGTACTGTTATAGATAATTACTTATCAATGATAACGGCTATGGGTATACTTGTATAGGTTATTTTTACTAATAAATTATAATGTGATTACACTGTTATAGATTAAATCTACACAATTAATATAGTTGCTTAGACGTTGAAGTCTCTCGAGTAAATCAGTCAAAGCGTCAAACACAATCATTGACCCTGATTTTGCGGACACGTTAGGTCATTAGGCAATAAAGATGTTATCAATAAGGGTGCGTGGCGAGTTTTGCCTTTAAAAAGGGCAGAGTGGCGAGCCGGGAGGGCAGCGTGGTGAATCGCCACGCTAAAAGGGCCTGGGAAAAACACTACTGTAAAATATAAAGTGACAAAAAAATCACTGATATCTGTTTTCTGAACCTGAAATTCATCAGTGTCAAATAGAAAGCTAAAAAATGTTGTAAACCATTATCTAGATAACCGCATTTAATAACAATGTGTTAATTGTACATCTATGTGTCTAGTTCAAACATAGTGTTATCTTTAATTTGTTTTCCCTAGCACATTGAAACCAATGGTTTAAACAATATGCCTATTGTTATAATAAGATGAAAACAATGAATATTCTTAAAGGGATAATGATAGTCAGAACTATGAATATTTGTTAAAGTCAAGGTCGCCGTGGCATAGTGCATTTGATGTCTGCCAAGCGATCCGGAGTTCAAGGGCCCCACTGTCGGAGCGTTGTTTAGATCTTCCTCACAGTACCTTAAGTATTGGTTCTACCCATGAAATGTACTTGGGAGCGTTTCAATAAGCCTTAGGCTTTCGATTAAATCAAGCTTAAAAAAATAGGTTTAAACTAAATGAATATTGTTTAGTTTAAGGAATAATATTAATCCTAATAATTAAACGTTATCAGTGGATTTTGAGCTGTTTTTTTGTATGGGGCAGAATTCACACCACCTTTGAACAATTATTGCCGATTTCCATAGCTGTGTAACTTCACATAAATTTACTATTTTCCCGATGTTCTGGTCAAACTTTAAAATATCAGATCTTGTTTGAACTTCCTGGCCTCTGATCTTAGACGTTTGAATCTTCTGCCCTATGATAATGGAAGTTTGAATCTTCTGCCCTATGATATTGGAAGTTTGAAAATCTGGCCTCCGATGTTCACAGTTTGATCCTTCTCATTGATATTGGAAGTCTTTACTTCCTAGCCTTTATCTTGGAAGTGTGAACTTCCTGGCCTCAGCTGTTGGAAGTCTAAACTTCCAGGGGAAACATTGATAATGAAGGTCAAAACTTCCTGGCCTTTGATATTGCAAGTCTTAATTTCCTGGCCTTTGATATTGCAAGTCTTAATTTCCTGGCCTTTGATATTGCAAGTCTTAATTTCCTGGCCTTTGATATTGCAAGTCTTTATTTCCATGAAATTATAAACCTCCTGGCCTCTGATATTGGAAGACACCAGTCCTGTCCATTATAGCATCTCAGATTTGGCATTTAATCTTAATTCAAAGTTTGGTTGGGGTCATCACATTTTCAGTAAATGATTATTGGCCAATTGTATCTGAGAAACTGGAGTGGTTAAGAAATCACTTAAATTGTCTTCTAACTTGTTCTCTACAATTGAACTTTAATGACTGTACATTTGAAAATCCTGTTATGCAATCCATGGGCCCAATTAGGAGTCTGGTCCTTATAATCTCCTTCAACCTAAGTGTAAATTTAAGACTTGAATCAAGCATTCTTTTGGTTGAAATATAAAGATTGTAAAGATTATCAAGTGAGATAATCAAAGAAATAAGACTTGAATTCAATTGCAAATAATGTTGTACTATAGCTTTTGTATTTAATAAACTGCACTAACTGAACTTGTTAAGCTTACCTGACTGTTTTCACAGCTTTTGTTGGATATCGATGGTTTTATTTGGATTCCTCTGGTTAACATTCACATGTTCTTCCCCTTTAAGTCAAGATGTTGTTCACAAGGAAAATATCTGAAGTCAAATAGTGATGATAGATCACTGTTTAAGGTTTAACTGTGAAACTGTTATATTTCTTACAAATTTCTCTACAAGATAATGCATTTTACACTCAGCCCTAATGTAGAAACGATCAGCTTAAAAAGTAGACATCTGTGTGTGTTTTTTGCTGTTAGCAAAAAGTTATAATGGATTTATTATCAGTGGACTTTGATGTAAGTTATTAATTTGGACTTTAGTTTTGTTTTCAAGGATTTGTTTTTGTTTTTCAGTTTGCATACACATAGAAAAGTAATATTAGGCAACACCTCATTTTGTAAGGGTTTTCAATATTATTTTACATTATCAGATTTAATAATTATCCCCACGCTTTTTGAAAAGCGTGGGGATATTGTGGTTATCTCCGCCGCCCGTCCGTCCTGGCAACTATCTCCTCCTACACTAAAAGCACTAGAACCTTGAAACTTACACACATGGTAGGTATGAGCAGATGTGCGACCCTGCACTATTCGGAATTTTGATCTGACCCCTGGGTCAAAAGTTATGGGGGTTTGGGTGAGGCCGGGTCAGAGATTTTCACTCATTTTTAAATGTTATTTTACATTAACTTCTTCATTTCTACACCGATTTACTTCAAATTGATACTGAACATCTCTTATGACAATACGGTCAATCTCAACTATGCATGGCCCCATTACCAACCCTGGGGCGCCCCGCCCACTTAGACCTCACTCACCCAAAAATGGCCTTAAATGATCTTGTCGGGGCCATAACTATGTCGTTCATTGTGGGATTTTAAAATCATTTGGCACATTTGTTCCCCATCATTGGACGGTGTGTCACGCGAAATAATTACGTCGATATCTCCAAGGTCAAGGTCACACTTGGAGTTCAAAAGTCAAATATGGCCATAAATGAGCTTGTCCGTGTCATAACAATGTCATTCATTGTCATATATTTATGCCCCCGGAAGGGTGGCATATAGCATTTGAACTGTCTGTCCGTCCGTCCGAAAACTTAACATTGGCCATAACTTTTGCAATATTGAAGATAGCAACTTGATATTTGGCATGCATGTGTATCTCATGGAGCTGCACATTTTTAGTGGTGAAAGGTCAAGGTTATCCTTAAAGGTCAAGGGTCAAATATATGGCTTCAAAGCGGCCCAGTAGGGGGCATTGTGTTTCTGACAAACACATCTTGTTTTTTTCACTTTACTTCATAATTCAATGTTGATTATGGGGAATTGAAAATATGCATGACTTTGAAATTTAACTGAATGACATTACTAACAACATGCGGCGTGGGGATACGTTAAAATTGTCACAGTGTTTGAAACAAAATTGAACCTGTTAAATTGTGTGCATTAAGAAATACACAGTATACACAGTATCAATTAACATTTTCATGAAGGAAAATATGAATAAAATATTCTAAAAAACACACACAACAAAAACACAACAAAAACTGTACTGTATATCATACTTAAAAAACAAAACTCAACTCATTAACCCCTTGGGATACAGATATAAGATATCAACATGTTGTTAAATATATCCCACCAAAACAGACTCTAGTTGAGCCCTTATAATTAACCCAAAGATAAATAAATAAAACACCAATGTTTCCCAGAAGTACAAGCTAGATTCTCACTATGATAAAAAAGATTAACATCTGATAGACCCATACATGTGTGGATGAGCTTCAAACATCACCCCATATCTTTTAGTAAAGCCCCATAGGGGTCTAGATCTGTTTTTCCATGTACTGTATTGCTACTGTTTGAATGTTGTAAACAGGACTTGAACAAAGGTAAATATTTTGAGTCCATTACTTTAGTACTGCATTCATGAAGCTTTTCATTTTTTAGCCCATTACTTAGTGATGCATTTATGAAGTTCTTAGTTTTTTATGCCCCCGAAGGTGGGCATATAGTGATTGCACTGTCCGTTTGTCTGTTTGCTGAAATTCTGTCACACTTTGCGTGTAGGTTTCGAAAAATGTGGAAAAACACTTTGCGTTAAGGTTTACAAAAATGTGGAAAAAGGGGGCATATGTCATCCTATGGTGACAGGTCTTGTTAATACAATACTTTAGTGATGCGTTTATGAAGTACTTCCTTTTTTCCCACATTGTGATTTAGTTAAAAATAACCAATAATAATTACCAGATTTTAGTGTTGTTAGCAATGTTGCCTGTTTCTCTTGTAGTTAAAATTTCAGGCTATTATTTTTTCAAAGAAATCAATCCTCATGGCACCTGAAGATAACTTTGGCACATTGATTAATGGACATTTTATTGAAGAAGAACAGCATTTGAAGTGTTTATCAAATAAAACCAATTAGCCCATGTGATAGTGTGATAAATCCTTCTTGTAAACTGTTTTCTCTATGTATTTTTAACTTAAAGGTAGGTTATGTGGAACATTTCTGTTGAATGTTGTACGGACTTAAAGGAGCAATTATTATTATATTTGTGGATTTTTTTGGGAAAATTAACTCACAGATGTAATTAATTTGTTTAAACTGCAATGTTAAAATCTGATTACTAAGTTTGGATGTTTTGCTCAATATATTTGGAAGCTTTCTTGATTTAGAATTGAAGTCATTAAATTCAAGTCACGATTGTGTTGGCTCAACATAAGATGATACAGGCTTCTTGAAAATATTTTTCAAATCAACTGATTGTCACTCGGATGCAAATGTATCAAACAATACCGCAAGCACAGGGCCTTGCGAAGAGCTTTTTTACCATCTTTAGCAAGGCCCTAGTAAAGGCCCATTAACCCCTAATAAAGGCCCCTTAACCCCTAATAAAGGCCCCATCTCTCATGATAATTTCTTAAACATTATACAAATCCCTCAAAATTTTAACTTTACCTTGAAAAGTTCTGCACAGGCTAATCAGGGACAACACTTTCTCATTTTATTATATTTTTCGTTTAAAGGAAGACTGTTTTTAGCAAAAATCCAGTGTAGACGGAAAGTGTCGTCCCTGATTAGCCTGTGCGGACTACACAGGCTTATCTGGGATGACACTTTACGCTAATGCATTAAACACCTTTTCACAGAGCAAGGCTCAAAAATAAAATGAATCTGCTTTTTTTTTCAATTTTATACTTTGTATTTTCAGACGAACAAGTAACCCGGAGGTGGTTCTAACTCGGACGAACAAAAGGTTCTTCAATAGCAGAGTAGTCAAAGTGGGCAAAACTTAAAATATTTTGACAGATGACCTCGTAAGAAGCATTCCAAATTGGGCAGAATCAAGGGAGACAACTGCCTAATTTAGACTATTTTAACTTTATTAGTGACACATTCACAAGGGAGGTCACTCTACAAAAGTATATACAAAAGTGTAAAGTCTTGCCTGCCCTTATAAGATTGGTTTTGCCATTTGTAGTATGGTTTACAAAAGGGAAATAACTTAGATGAAAATTGGTTTAAGAACAGTACTTGAAAACCTTCAATACATCGAATAGTGAGGGCATTATTATAAATTAGAACAAAGGCCTACATTGTTAGTAAAAACGAGAGACACATACAGCTTAATTTGAAGATTTTTGAGGAAGTTAAATACATGTACTTTGTCACTTGTTGATGATTCATACAAACAATCAACCATATCAACGGACAAAGAGGAAAGATAATACCGATACCAAGATACTTGATATAATATCTTGCTATCATTGCGGGATTAGAGAGTGAGTCAACAAGTTATTGTGACGATTATTTGACACTCAAAAATAGATCAACCACAAATGATTCATGGCTTAATACATGTACAGTGATTAAATAGACACATGGTGTAAAAATAAGTTGTACATGTGAATGGAAGCTTTTTGTTAAAAAAGTGGCTTAAATATCACGTTTGATAAATAATGCAAGCATTATTTCTGAACTGATTTGGTAATATGTGCCTGTATAATATTCAGGACAAATTTTGAAAATTTGCTTGTACATGTTTAATAAAAATAACTAATAATAAGTAACAGCAGTGCATGGTTATTGCTTGAAACTACATTATTTTAAAGGAGAAGAAGTGCGTGATTTGAATCACAAGGAAGGTAATCTTTGGATACTTTTTCCAGAAAGAATTCTTTGTGTGATAATAAAGGAAGTTTATAAAGATCAGTAATTTTTAGTGTGATGAAGAACTACTAATAGCCTGAAGAAAAAAGACTCAAACATATTTTCAAAAAATATATATAGTCTTGTGAATCCCTCATAAACATAGGGGGATAACTTGAGAAGTCTGTGGCATTCAAGAAGGATAACTCTGTGTTTCAAGGAATCATCCATTTTAAAAGGGAGATAACTTTGGATTGTCCAATATTCAAGAAAGATTACTCTGTGTTAAGCAGAACCACAAAGGGAGTCAACTCTGTGATATCAGGAAATCATTCCAGTGCACTTAATTTATTCCACAGACTGTGTTTATTATGGCTATGGGCACCATGTTGTGTTTTAATTGTTGTCTCACAGAACAGCCTCAACCAGTGAGTATATATTTTTATTATCAGGGCTCCCCCTTGGCTTCAAAATTTCTGTAGCCAACATTTTAGCCAAATGTTTTTTTTTTTTAGCCAAATTTTAGAAACTGAAGCCAAAGTTTTAGCCAAACATTCCGGACCGCCTGTTGTAAGTCTAGGGGTGTAAGAGCACAAATAACTACAATACGAAGCTTTAATATCTTTATTACTATAATCATCCTTTTATTGTACTTAACAGAAATACAGTTTACAACAAAACATGTAGACATGCATACACCATAACTCAAGCACAATAAAATAATCACATTTGCATATTATAGATATACATCATTGGAGCACATGTTTGCGCAACATTACAGATGATCAAGACATTAAATTATTATGCAACATATTCAGTGACATAAAGTACATGTACCTGTACAAAAACAATCATATTCAAAATATTATTTGTCATTAAATACCATAATTATGATATCCTGAACAACATACCGGTACATTTTAAGCAGAATGCCATAATCCTCCTTGACTTCAATCCAGCCCAAATCATGTTTGAAAACTAACTGATCAGAACAAAGATTCTGCAAATAAGAAATTATTTCTTACCTAAAGGAAGCATACCAATGTCTTTTTATTTTCATTTTCAGAGGCGAAGACGTATAGATCGTAGCATGATTGGTGAGCCGATGAATTTCAGACATACGGCTCATGTTGGTACAGGGGACATCACCTCGCGTGGGTCCTCAAATAGTGTAAGCAAGAGTGACTTCCCTTCCTAAATGTTTTATTTAATCAAAGTTTCATTATCAAAGAACATGTGGACTTAGTGTTTATTTTTTGCTGTGAAAATAAAATTACACAGGGATATCATAATTCATTGACTGTTGCATAAACATTCAGCATGAAGCAGTTAAAACTAAGTGAAAAATGTCCATGCATGCTATAGACTTTGTAGCACAAATCCCCATACTTTCTGAAAACAGCATTGTGGGGCGATACATATAGTAATGTCGACTGGTATAAGGCCATCCTTAAAAAATTGTTTGTTTGGGTTAACAGGACCCATACCAAATTTTGAAGGTAGGTAGGTGGGTGTATTTGTTTTACATGTATATCTTTTGATTGATATCTTTACTTATTACATGTAAAAGGGTGTGTGTAATGTAACCCATTCATATGACATCAACCCTTATTATGTTTCAAGCAATTACGTTGTTGTCGAAAAAAGATGGCTATAATGAGTGCTTGCACAAGAGAGTCTAGTTTGCCTTGTGAACTTAAACTTAAAAAAATTATCCAGACATCAAAAAAAAATGTTTTGGTCAGCAATTTTTTAAGGATGGCCTGAGTAATTGATTTGTGATTAAAGGGACTGTAAACCAGGAAAGACAAAAAAAAAAAAGTTCTAAAATACCGTATTTTTTTACGATTATTAGTTTATATTGATTAAAATATCACGACTGGTATATAACATTACTTGAAAAAAGTTGTTATTTATTTTCACTATATTTTTGTATTTATTTATTTTTACTGGGTATGTCTACCAGGTAACTACCAGTTAACTATAAATAACGCAAGATCATCATCTTCACGTGGTAAACCCAGGAATGCAAATTGTTCAGGTGTAGTGAATTGTATATATTTTATATATAAAATGATCAATCTACTTGCATTATTTATAGTGTGTATATCGTTATGTCACCTATTTTCGCGACGTACTTTCGATTTCACATCGCGAAATTTTATTACCGAATATACTGAAAATATGAACTTTTTTCAAGTAATGTAATATACCAGTCGTGATATTTTAATCAATATAAACTAATAATTGTAAAAAAATACGGTATTTTAGAACTTTTCTTTTTTCATGATTCGTGGTTTACAGTCCCTTTAACATTAACATGTGACTGGTGACCTACATCATTGCTGCATGCATATAATGACAACAAATGATGATTAACGTGCAAGTTGTCTATGACTGTGTTGGCTCTTATACACAAAATATGTTTTTGACTCAACATTTTTGTAGACTATGAACCCCCAAGGGACTCTTTTAAAGTTTGGATGAATTGGCATACTGGAGAACTTGATGGTGCTTTTGTCTATTTAAAAAATGTTTGTAAACTACTGATATGTTTTTAGCTCTATTTTTTTGCCCCCGAAGGTGGGCATATAGTGATCGCACTGTTTGTCTGTCTGTCTGAAATTCCATCACACTTTGCGTTTAGGTTTCGAAAAATGTGGAAAAACACTTTGCGTTTAGGTTTAGAAAAACGTGGAAAAAGGGGGCATATGTCATCCTATGGTGACAAGCCTTGTTTGTTCTTTTTTTAGTTTTGTATATGCCATCTCTTTATGGAAGCCATGTGTGATCCACTGCCGATTTGCATTATGCTTATAAGCTTTATTATCCCCGCCATAGGCTTTATTTTCCTTTATTTATACAGATTTATTTGCTCTCTTATTTATTTGTACACTATTTATGAAATCTTCGCCAAACTTTCTGGAAATTATTCGTTGACATTAAATGGAGGCCAAGTTTAATATCTTGCCAATTTGCACGAGGCATTTCACAGTTATTGTCCTTTGTAAATTGTTAATATTTGTTTGTTTAATTCACCGTTTCCGCTCTCTTACTTATACAGATTTCATTGAATTTTCAACAAACTTTCTGCAAATGTTTGTTGGCATAAAATGGAGACCAACTCCGTTAACAAGCCAAATCGTGCAAGCCAAATCGTGCTTGGCACTGCAGAGTTATTATGCCCCCCCCCCCCCCCCCAAAAAGAGGGGGTATATTGTTTTGCTGGATGAAGGTGGGTCGGTCTGTCGGTCTGTGAGTCTGTCGGTAGACCAGTTTGATTCCGATCAATAACTTGTGAACGGATTGACCGATTGGCTTGATACTTCACATGTGCATTGGCCTTGGACAGAAGATGACCCCTATAGAAATTGGTGTCACTAGGTCAAAGGTTAAGGTCACTGTCACAATAAGTATAAAAATCGTTTCCGATCAATAACTCGCAACCAATGGACCGATTGACTTGATACTCACATACATGTGCATTGGCCTTGGACAGTATATGACCCCACTTGAAATTGTGGTCACTAGGTCAAAGGTCAAGGTCACTTTAACAATAAGTGTGTAAATCAAGGCCCTGTTTTGGAAGCATATGTCTCCGACCGCAGAACTCTTGTTGCCCTTTGTTTTTGCAAATAATTCAAAATTTGACTGTTCAGATCTGTTAACTCATTTTTTTTTAGCCAATCTTCACCAACCTTCCAGATGAGTATGTGGCATCCTATTGGGTCTATTTTATATGATGGGGGTATATTTCTGTCCATGACTTCGTTCTAATTTTAGCTTTTCTCTATTTTTAGCTGTCTAGTCTTCAGGGTCAGATGTCTTCAAAGGGAGATGACTTCAACCAAACTAGTTCCACTGCTATTCACTTGAATGTTATTGACCTCCCTGTACGAAGAAATATATAGGTAAGCATAAAAAATATATAGGTGAGAATAAAGAAACATATACATGAAGAGGTACTCATAAAAAAAATATGTCGGTAAAAATTACGCTAGCATCAACAAAATATGAAGGTGAAAATTAAGGAACATATAGGCTAGCATCAACAAAATATATTGGTCAATGTTAAGAAACATATAGGCTAGCCTCAAAAAAAAATATACAGGTGAAAATTAAGAAATATTTAGGCTAACCTCATAAAAATATAAAGGTGAACATTTAGAAACATTTAGGCTAGCCTCATTAAAATATAAAGGTAACAATTAAGAAACATATAGGCTAGCATCATCAAAATATATAGGTGTGAATTGTGAAACATATAGGCTGGCATCAACAAAATATAAAGGTGAGATTTATGCATTGATTATCAATGTTAACTGCTTATCCCAGAATAAGAAATGATAATGATCATGTGTTGGAGTTAAAAAACATAATTGTGGCGTGTTCTGAGAAAACTGGGCAAAATCCTTGTGCAGTCGGCACAGGCTAATCAGGGACGACGATTTCCGCTTTTATGGAATTTTTCTTTTAAATGATGTCTCTTCTTAGCGAAAATCCAGTTTAGGCGGAAAGTGTCGTCCCAGATTAGCCTGTGCGGACTGCACAGGCTAATCTGGGATGGCACTTTACCCACAAGCATTTTGCCCAGTTTTCTCAGAACACGCCATAATTATTCTTGTCTATTTGCAAATCCTTGACATGTGTAATTCTTCACTTTTTCCGTTTCAGCCGTGCAGATGAAATGTTTTACAACATGCCATGTTGAGTCAGAAGCAGTCATCAGGATTCGTGTGTCTCATAGAAATTGTGTTCTGTTGTCATAGACGTCGGGAAAAATACTGTAACCAAACAAGGAAACTTTCACAAAGTTTAAATTTGGGTACTTTGTTCAATGTTTGTAAGTGAGTCACGCTCTGTGAAAAGGGGGGTTAAATGCATGTGCGTAAAGTGTTGTCCCAGATAAAGTGTTAATGAATTTTTATATTTTACAAAGCAGTGCAATTAAAAAAACTGTGTATGTTTTTATTACCATTAGTTACGAAACTGTAACTATTTGGCGTGTTTTTTGTGAAAGTTTCTTTGTTTTGTTGAGTATTAATCTTGTTTATTTTTATGTCCACCAGTATACACTGGGGGACATATTGTTTTTGCCCTATCTGTCTGTCTGTTGGTCTGTCTGTTGGTCTGTTTGCGCCAACTTTAACATTGGCCATAACTTTTTCAATATTGAAGATAGCAACTTGATATTTGGCATGCATGTGTATCTCATGGAGCTGAACATTTTGAGTGGTGCAAGGTCAAGGTCATCCTTCAAGGTCAAAGGTCAAATTTATGGGTCAAAATCGCTCAAAAGTGGACATAGTGTTTCACAAACACATCTTGTTTATTATATATATTTTTTTAATATTAAATGCAAGCATACTTCAAACTTTTCTGTCTGCAATGACTGAAAGTTTTTAAAAACATTTTACGATTACATATGTTGAGTTTGTGAGGTGAAATTCCACTAATGTTTGTTGATTTGCAATTTAAAAATTTTTATTAACAGAAGCCTTTTTGTGGTGATTGAAATTTTGTCACTGTGTTATCAAGTCTTCATAGTTGATAGTTAACCCTTTGCATGCTGGGAAATTTGTCGTCTGCTAAAATGTTGTCTGCTAAATTTCTAAAATTAGCATTTTCTTTGATTTTTTTTCAAAGAATAATATCAGAATAGCAAACAGTTTGGATCCTGATGAGACGCCACGTTCTGTGGCGTCTCATCTGGATCCAAACTGTTTGCAAAGGCCTTCAAAATCCGGTTCCAGCGCTCAAAGGGTTAAAGGGTATTGTTAAAGATTTTCAAAATGATAGTTTTTTTTTTTACTTTTTGTCTAAGATTAAAAAAATTAAAACATGAGGGGGCAAAGTAACACTGTCTTGTGTATATAATACTCAAACCAAAAATGTATATTTGTTTAGAAATAATCATATTTGGAAATTGATAAAATTATCAAGCATTACAAACTTAAAACGATTGAATAATTTGGAGTATTTCTGTTGTTTTCATTAAATGTTCTTACAACAGGTATTTCAATGATTTAAAGAATGAAATGCGTACAATCAGATAACAGTCCTGATTGCCCAGTGGTTATGGCCATATAACAGTCCTGATTGCCCAGTGGTTATGGCCAGATAACAGTCCTGATTGCCCAGTGGTTATGGCCATATAACAGTCCTGATTGCCCAGTGGTTATGGCCATATAACAGTCCTGATTGCCCAGTGGTTATGGCCATAGTCTAACAGACACTGTTTTGAGCCCCAATGGGCACACACTTTGTTTTTTGCTGAAATTATAATTCTTGTTATTACAATGGACTTGTACAGTTCCGATGTTTAAATCTAGCAATTTTAGGCATTAACTGACACATGTAAAAAATGCCCCAATCTGTGAACAAATCCATTTTAATTCCCCTGTGTTTTCACAATTTACTTGGCGTATGTTAGATCATAGAAATTTACCTGTGCTCCAAACATACAAGCATGTTAATTTTTTTTAAATAACGTGTAAAAAGTGACATTTTTTAGTTACTTAAAAATACCAACACTTATTGCTATCCTGTGATAATGCCCTTTTTAAATGTTCATACATTTATTCTCATTTTATTCTTTTTTAACTCTTTCAGTGCGGGAACCGAATTTTGAAGGCCTTTGCAAACAGTTTGGATCCAGATGAGACGCCACAGAACGTGGCGTCTCATCAGGATCCAAACTGTTTGCTATTCTGATAGTATTCTTTCAATAAAAATCGAAGAAAATGCTAATTTTAGAAATTCAGCAGATGACATTTTAGCAGACGACAAATTTCCCAGCATGCAAAGGGTTAATCATCTGTAAGTTGCATTCGTGTCTGTGGTGGTTATGCTGTTAAAGTTGCGTGTTCATAAAAAAATAGTTAAATTTAATAACAACGACCTTCCATATTGTTTGTCTTTGAAATGTGGTGGTTTAATACACATTTTTAATACTTTTAACTTTTTTATCACAGAGAAAATTATGTTTGTTCCATTTGTGTTCTAGAGCTTATTATTTTGATAGTTTGGCCTAAGATATGAGCCTTGCTCTGTGAAAAGGGTGTAAAATGCATGTGCGTAAATTGTCGTTCCAGATTAGCCTGTGCAGTCCTCACAGTCTTATCAGGGACGACACTTTCCGCTTTTATTGTTTTTTCTGTTTCAAGGAAGACTCTTCTGTATTGTATTCATCTACTGTCAATAGTGTTCCTATTTTGTGTATCATTTAAAAAGGTATACTTTATTTACAAAAGAAAGTTACCATTTACAGATATTGTTCATCATTCTTTACAGACTAATTTGGACATAAACTCATTTGTGTCAAATTGAAATTTTTCGTTTCATAAGGTTTCAATTGCAAATTGTGTTGCTCCCTTAAATATGCTTATATTGTACATGTAGATTTATTGACTGAAAATGTCAATTATCTACTCTATGGAAATAGATACATGTATTATTTCTATTGTTTGCTTTTGTGTAAAAAAATTAAACAAACTTTCTCATATTCTGGTAAAGTGTATATACTTATTGGTGTTAAATACTAGTTATAAATTCTATGGGTATACAATCTGTTTGGTGCGGTCATGTTTTTGTTGAAATTGTTCAACTGTCTAATATATTTAAATAAACATAAATTGTGTTAATTGTTTTAATCAGAATGCCGTTGTTTTAATCAGTATGTCCGTGTTTTGATCAGTATGTCTTAACTCACAAGTTATTTATATTGTGTCATTTATTTGTAAGGAACTATTTCAGATATGTTTATTTCATAAATAGAAAAGTAGTCCTATGTAGAAATATTTATAAAATGTCCATTTGTCCATAATAATTGTGTTATAATTGTTACACATTCTGCAACTACAGTTGGAATTAGAATTAGGTTATTGTTTGTTTTTTCGTTCACAACTCATTTACAATTTTCATGTGTATTTTTTTCTTGTATTGTATTAAACTTTCCATTTTTGTTACGTTTTGTATGTGTTTTATTGTTTTGTTGAAAATATTGTGTGTTTTTTTTTTTTGTTTTTTTTTTTTNTTTTGTTTTTTTTTTATAAACATCTTTTTGTAGTAATTAAAATCAGACATGTGTTAGCCTGTGTGTAAATGATACTACCGAAGTTTTCATTTTTAGCTTGAATATTCACCAAAGAAACTCTAGATACCACATTTATTGCCCAGTCTTGATCAAACTTGGTCAGAACATTTTTCCGAATGATATTTTGGCAGAGTACAAAACTGGGTCACCTGGGGTCAGTAAGCAAGGTGACTTGGTCAGTTCACAGAAAAAGCTTGTCAACACTCTTGAGTCCACCTTTATTTCCCCATTTTCATGAAATTTGGTCAGAATATTCATCCCATTCATATATCGGCCAGTTCTAAACTGAGTTACATGGGGTCAAAAAGTAGGTCACTCTGTCCAACTAAAAACAAGCTTGTGGTCACTTTTGTTGTAGGGATTTCTGAGGTGAGTAAGATATGGTTACTGTCCATTGAAAACATGTTCGCCATGAGGCAGGACAGTTTTCCGTATGTGGCTTAACAAAACCTTTTGAAAACTCGAGAAGTCACATTTTTCGCCCACTAATTCTGAAACTTGCTCAGACATAAAATGTTTTTATATGTCTGGTCCTAGTTTCAAAATGATAGTTGGTTGTTTAAAAAAACCTGGAGCAAGGTGTTAGGGCAGTTTTCCTTATAAGTCTGTATCCTCAAGACCACTACCTGATCAGAAAAGTTCAGTTTGTTGGGGTATCAGGTGAACGCCTTAGGCTCTCTTGTTGCCATTTATCAACAACTTACATTAGTTTGTCTCGCAGCTGAAGTATTACCTAATTTTTAGTCAGAATTTTGGGGTAAATGCATCATGCTTATTTTTATCATATTTGCTTGAAACAGGATTTTTCTATGTAAATCGTTAACATGATTTAAACACGTGGTTTCATACTTTATCTGCAAATAGTACTGGTATTTACCTTAAAATATATTAAGGAGAGTCAAATTTGAATTTGATTATTTCATATAAAATATCGGAAATCAAATTGGTTAATTAAAACTTGATTTAACGCAAGACAGTTAATTATTTGTGATCTAAATATGTACCTTACCTGTGGTTAAAAAAGAAGTATTTTTTCATGTGTATTGCATTTTAAAAATTGATCATTTTTATTTTATATAAATTCAATTTAGTAATTTTCATAAACGGTTTTCATTAACATAGTGTTATTATTTTTGTTAGTACAAGGGAGTTAACTCTTGTGTGTGCAATCATTTTGGGGGAATGTGTTACTTCCCATGTATTTGTTGACTTGTGTGTATTTTTATTTGCCCTTTTAAATGAAATTGTGTGTAGAATTTTACCGTGCTTTACACATTCACTTTATACAACTGAGTGTTGGTAACTGGGTATTATTAATTAAAATAAAATATATTTTTTATTTGTGTGTAGTTTATGGTATTGTTAGTATTTTTGGCTTGTGATGACCACTTTCCTGCTCATGGCGTCTTTGTACATCATCATCTACTTAATTTCAAATAGTACGCATGGCCACCAATCCAAAAATAGAGAAAAGCAATTTTTAAAGATAGTACACAAGTACAAATAAATGTCTTAAAATTCCATTATTGAGTTGCAGAATAGAAAATATCCCTTTAACCCTTTGAGCGCTGGAACCGGATTTTGAAGGCCTTTGCAAAAAGTTTGTATCCAGATGAGACGCCACAGAACATGGCGTATCATCAGGATCCAAACTGTTTGCTATTCTGATAGTATTCTTTGAAAAAAAAATCAAAGAAAATGCTAATTTAAGAAATTCAGCAGACGACATTTAAGCAGACGACAAATTTCCCAGCATGCAAAGGGTTTAATCTCATGTACATAAACCTGCTAATTGGGTCACATTGACATTGAAATTAATTGTTAATATTCAAAAAGTTTGATTTCATGCATTATTTATGTTATTTAATGGTCTAAAATCTAGGTCGATTTAGAAGAATATTGTGTGATATCATATCCAGGGGTTTTGCATTCTAAAAAATATTGTGTTGATTGATGAATTTTACAGCCCCACTATTACAAATATTCTGGGGTAAAATCCGGGCAGATTCTCACCCCTGTGTGAATGAGGCCAGGGATGTTAACTTTATCATTAATAAAAATAAATACAGGTAATGTTTTATAGCATTAAAATACTTGCTTTACTTAAATTATAATAAATTGAAAGAAAAAAAATCATTTTTTGGCATTATACTTTCGCTTGTTGGGAATGGCCAAAAATTGACGAAAATATGCCATGAATATTAGCATTATTTTATGTATTTGGTCAATATGTTTTGTCTCAAATGAGGCAAAGTTTGAAACTCTAAACGTTCGTTTTGAAGAGACCATATCTTTGTTCCCCTTTACAACTGCCTTTCATGCCATACTATGTTACATTAAAGCTTGTTATAAGAAACTGTTTTTGTTTAACTTTATTTTCCCACCCGCCAATGGAAGAAACTTTAGTGGAATTATTCAAAGATCTATCCATAAACATTGTTTATTGATGTATCTCTGTCACGTTTCGAAGTTTTATGACATTCACGCATGGGTGTGCCCACGACGGTACTATAAGACTGTCCGGTAAGCGCATGCGCATCTCGATGTTCCCGGGTTCGATTCCCATTTCCGGAGCTTGCACGGTGGTTAACAATCTAGACAGTTGGTGTTTCCTCCGGGTTCTCTGGTTTACCACCACATCGAAATATCGAAAGAAAGAGCAATGCCTTCAGAAAGAATGAGAGCAACTTGCAGCTATAATTCAAAATTTTGTCGTGTTCTGAGAAAACTGGGCATAATGCATGTGCGTAAAGTGTCGTCCCAGATTAGCCTGTGCAGTCCGCACAGGCTAATCAGGGACGACACTTTCCGCCATTACTGGATTTTCGCTAAGAAGAGACATCATTTAAACGAAAAATTCCATACAAGCGGAAATTGTCGTCCCTGATTAGCCTGTGCGGAATGCACAGGCTAATCTGGGATGACAATTTACGCACACGCATTATGCCCAGTTTTCTCAGAACACGACACAATTTGTCCCCACGGCTTTAGTAAGTCAGTTGGGTGAAAGTGATGGGACACGTTCATAATTCAGGAGAGGAAGGTTCACGATGATGATAAAGACGAGTACGCTGATAATGAACACAATAATGGCGACGATGCTACTGAGTATGATGCTGACGATGATTAGAATTTAAAGGGACCTTTCAGCGTTTTGGTTTAATTGGCAAAATTGAAAAAAACTATTGTTTCAGATTCGCAAATTCTCGTTGTTGTTGTTATGATATTTACGTGGAACCAGTAACTATAAACAGTTAAACAGTAACTATAAACAGTTTCCATGCTCCATAAATTCATCTTTTGACGATTTAAAACCTGAAAATTATACAGTTATAAACGCGAAAGGATTTACAAATTTGGAGAGTTCTGTTGTTTATATCGTTATATTTTGTGACACTACGAGGATTGCGTATATAAAGTACAAAATACACATTTGACTGAATGCGCATGGATCCCAGGGTCAGTGGTGTGAGCCCAGTCGAGGATTACTTTTTTTCTTTCTATAATTTTATTCTTGTTTTTTTTACTGGAGCTATTTAGTTCCCATGTTTGTACTTATCAATTTAAAGCATTAAATGACAAACCTCAATACATGCCAAAATCTGTGAAGAGGTCCCTTAAATAGTGAGCAAACAAAAGGTAAGGACACGATGTATTTAAAAACGAAGATTCGTTTTACCGCGTTAAATATTGTAGGAAAAAAACGTGCAGTGCAATCCAATGAGCGATTTGTTTTCATCAATCATTTTAATAGCCTTTATACGATATAAGCCGAAAATGAAATAAGATAATTCATATGGGATTTTTTGTTAAAAACTTCAACACACCTTCAATTATGTCTGTTTTAAAGAGTCTAGTTTTCGAATTTACCTGTTTCAGTATGACTGTAACAATGGCGATTTCTTGTATATGCGTGCGTCCGTGTGTAGCGTGCGTCCGATCTTGTTCGGGTTGAAAGTACAAATGTAAATCATTCATAAGGTAATTTGTGTCACGTACTGAGAAAACTGGGCAAAATGCATGTGCATAAAGTGTCATCCCAGATTAGCCTGTGCAGTCCGCACATGCTAATCCGTGACGACACTTTCCGCCTAAATTGGATTCTCGCTAAGAAGAGACATCATTGAAACGAAAAATTCCATAAAAGTGGAAATTGTCGTCCCTGATAAGCCTGTGCGGAATGCACAGGCTAATCTGGGACGACACTTTACGCACATGCATTATGCCCAGTTTTCTCAAAACGCGACACATTTTACAGATACTTGATACAAACTATACCACAAAGAGACGGTGTGTCGCACGCAAGACACATGTTCCAGGCCAAAATGTCATGGTTTCGTTTAGAGGCAAAAGTTTCACTGCTTGTCCGGGCTGTTAATCAGCCCTAAATCAGAAAAGTTTAAAATTATTTGCGAGAATTGTCCAAAACTAGTTGTTGTGACGTCATCAAGTCCATTGTACCCATTTCATTAGGCCCATGTCGAAAGAAGTCAATGGTAACATCGTATTTTCATAAAGCGGCTTGTCCCAAACTGACACTATGATCGGATCCATGGTCTACCGGTGGAATAAACTAGGGGTCGAAGGTTCGCCCTGCAACCCCACTGCCCCGCCCCGCCAACCCGGTCAATTATAAGAAAGACTACCGGCAATGCGTCTTTCGCAGGAGAAGTTTAAACCACGTGCAGTGTACGAGGTGTTTCACAACAGGCACTTAACCCATTTATGCCTAGCGTCTAGAAAAAAGGCCTTGGCAAACAGCGTACACCCAGATGAGAGACGCGGCGTCTCATCAGCGTCTGCGCTGTTTGCTTAAAGGATTTTATGTAAGAAATATTCTAAATATAGAAATAAATATACTAGAAATCCCTAATTTTGGAAATAAATTGATCCAATTTAGAAGGATGGGAGAGTCCCCTAGGCATAAATGGATTAAGGTGTTCCCAGAGCGAGGCTCATAGTGATGAGTCAGCTAATGACCAATAAAATGAGACTTAATAACAGTAAGAATACTCTTCAAATGGCAACGATCATTTGATAAATTGGTAAATTTGAGAATGTTACGTTTGATTGGTTAAAAAGAAACACACACAAAAACGTGACGTTTGGTCTCTTGGCAGACCATTCCCGTCCTTAAATGAACCAGAACAACCGTCACCTAGATATTTCAAACTAATGACAATTGTAATATTTTAAAGTACATGGTTGAGGAGTCGCCTGTAAGTATAGCTATTTTTACATGTGGTTAAACGTAATCCTATTGACAACTGCGAATAATATATGTGTTGGTTGTGCATTACAGAAAGTGGAAACAAACGCATTCATGCAGGTTATTAATTTATCTGAGTAATAGTGACTGTACAGGATGTGTGATTTATTTTTAATTCGTTATATTGTAAGACAACGCTAGAAATACCTCTCATCACGTGTCAAACAAATAAGGATATGCTCTATTGCAGATCCAAGAAATCCAAGCCGCAATTCACACGCACACACCTTGAAACAGTATTTAAGAGCCGCCCGTCATCTAATGTGCTAGAGCTTGTTCTGCAACTGCTTCGGGTAAGACTGTTAATTGTTTCGTGTTTTTTTTTACACTTCAGATATCAGCTGGTTGCTTGTAGTATTAAGTACAGCAATTCATAAGTAAAATTGATGTTTGTGTGACTGGGGTTTCATTTTAATGGTTATATTATAATATTTTTGTTTCATACTATTACTCGGCATTTAAATAGTTATGTAGATTTTATTTTATAAATGCTGATGTAGACATCATGTTAAACATTAAAACAAGTATAGTAGTATATCTATTAATAGTTTATCTTTGTAATATTTTTTCATTTACTTGTGTTTTTGAGGATTGCTATTAAACTATTTATTGTTTCAAAAACGCGTAGCATACTATTATAAACTGTGCTTGTAATATTAATTATAAATTATACTATGCTTTCAAATATTGGGCACTGGTCTTTTACACAGATGTATGTACCCCGGCCCTCTTTGGTCAAATCCTAGCCCTTTGCAGGCTTCACATTGTAAACATAAACTTAACTGTTGCATCTAATGATGTAGCCCCATGCAAACCGTATAGGATATGCTTCTTGTTATTTTGTTATTTTGACGTATTTTGCCTTCTAACGTTAGACGAGGACATATTTAGCAAACCTTTACAAGTTAACATTCTACAAACGTTTTGGACGTTAAAGAGAGTATGCAAGATTTTGTCAAATATTTATGAATTAATATAAAATGTGTAAAAACTTATTATATATATATTTCAATATAAATTAAAATAAAAGTTAAGAAGAACTTGTGTCGAAAAATGCGGAATAAGCCAGCTATTTAAATCTTAAATCGAAAATGGCTGTACAGTCGAATTCGCCAGCATGTATATCATGCATGTGCTATATTTAGTTTAAGTGCAGATTCGTTCATACGACACAAAGACACAATTTTGTTTCCTAACAAATACGAGTAAAAGTGTCGGCATCGGGTTTAACCAGCGCTAACTTGTATTTGCTGCATTTTATGAAATTCGTCTTTAATGTATACATTTTCTTGCCTATTTTGTGTTATTGTAACATATTTTTATCAATATATTACAATTTAACACATATAAAAATCGTGCATACTCACTTTAACATTACGATATTTCCTACTTCTAACTTGACTTCTAAAAAGTAAACATCCTATGACCCTTGTCATGCGAAAATGGGTCTTATGCCATATGGATGCAGCCCAGCCAGGAGCTACCCTGTCCGCCAATGAGACCACCCAGGCTACGCTGGCGTCTACGCTTGTCGCATATGGCATAAGACCCATTTTCACATGACGCGGGTCTTATAAAAGTGCACACTCACTTAATAATGTGGGATTAGTATACTGCATCTGTATCGATTTCTAATTCATCTTAATGCAATAACATTTTTATTCTGGGTCGATATTTCAAAATTGTAATGTTGTTTTTTTTCTCATTTATTAATGCACTCTTATGAAGACATCAGTTACACAAAGTAGAAATGTCCAAAAAAAATGAGTGGTTTAACGTTTTCATAAAGTACAAACTCTCTTAACAACACGCATGCACACACATACTCAAAAACAAACATAAACATGCACGTACACACAGACAAGAGAAAAAAAGAAAGTAAATAAACACGATATATAACATAAAAAAACATTGAAGTGGAATTTTGCATTTCTCTTATGATAAGTATACTTCCTTTCTCACATATGTTCATAAACACACACAAAAACACGCACACTCACATCACGCACACTCACATCACGCACACTCTCTCACACACAACATATATTCTATTACATGTTTAACAGTATGTATTATGGATAAATATAACAACAATAGTAATTGCTTTCATCCTGTGTTTCTGTACTTTACAATTATAAATACCGCTGAAAAAGAACAAACGAAAAGGCGAACAAATACGACAACGATATTTTAGTAATTGTATGGGCATTGTTATATGCAAAACTGTTTATGAATATTAATTCTTACTTGAAAATTATTTTGTCGTTTCCATTATATAAATGAAACACCCATATCCGTTAATAGTTGTGTTTGTTTTTTTTTGCCAAAAATCTTACGCCTTAAACATAATTTAAATTTCTGTCGTGTATGTACAACTATAAAATGCGAGGTGCGTTATGACATTTATTAATTAGCCACAAGAGCATTAATTAATCACATGTTTTTAAAATAAAATGAAAAAGGGTGGGGGAGGGGTCAGACTCATAAGCATTTAAGTGCGAAAATGGCACGTGGAAATTACGTCATGTATACATCGTAGCGCCAGTAAGCATAAGGGCGTAGTGGATATTGATATCAATTAATTTTTACTGTTTTACATATATTATCAATCATGCGTTCAATCAAATTGGAGCATATAAATAATTATCAGTCCCTCCCAAGTATTTCAAGATATAAACTGATGATTAATTAGTTATTTTGATGATAACTTCTTAGAGGGCTTAACCCTTTGCATGCTGGGAAATTTGTCGTCTGCTAAAATGTCGTCTGCTGAATTTCTAAAATGAGCATTTTCTTCACTTTTTTCAAAGAATACGATCAGAATAGCAAACAGTTTGGATCCTGATGAGACGCCACGTTCTGTTTGCAAAGGCCTTCAAAATTCGGTTCCAGCACTGAAAGAGTTAAACTTTTGATATGGACATTCCCCAATTGTGCAATGCATACGGTAATACAAGAGCAATAACAAAAACTTATGACAATCAACAAGTATGTCAACGTCTCGAATGACGTTACGCGCCGATACCGCAACGTTAGTTTTTGTGACATCTACATATGGGCCGTGCTCTGTGAAAATGGAGTTTAATGCATGTGCGAAAAGTGTCGTCCCATATTAGCCTGTGCAGTCCGGAATCAGGAACGGCACTTTCCCCCTAAATTGGATTTTCGTCCATATCAGTCTTCCTTGAAACGAAATATTTAACAAAAGCGTAAAGTGTCGTCCCTGATTAGCCTGTGCGAACTGCACAGGCTAATCTGGGACGACACTTGACGCACATGCATTAAACCCCCTTTCACAGAGCGCGGCTCATATTGAGTAAACAGCTGTCATGCAGCGACCTACAACTCTACCGCGAATGCGCGTATGAAATAGTTTACGTCACGCACGTCATTCACTAAGATCTTTGACCAATGAAATTAATTACAAATATTGTTGATTTGTTGATTTGTAAGTAATGGTTAGGTCGTAAATATTTTCACTACATGTTTTTGACTGCCTTTTTCCATTCTTTTTTTTTAAACTGATCATCCATTGGTTGTTTTTTCTCTCCGTTGTGAGTGACTGAGTGACGGAGTGAGTGACTTGGTTGGGTGCGTGGGATGGTGGGTTGTTTTTTGTGTAATTGAAGGAGTCAGTAAGTGAGTAAGTCAGTCAGTGAGTGAATCGGTGGGTGACTGAGTGAGTGAGTAAGTGAGTGGGTGGTGGGGGTGAATCGTCAGTCAGTCAGTAAGTCAGTAAGTCAGTAAGTCAGTCAGTCAGTCAGTCAGTCAATAGTTTAACTATAATAAAAAACCACTAGGTCAATCAATCTTTTATACTCTAATTTATTCAATCAAACTATCAATACTATTTGTGCGTTTATTCAGATTGCGGAACCAAATTTATAACTCAATTAGACAAAAACGGATTTTAAACTATATTACTCAATAATTTAAAAAAAAACACAGTCAGTAATCTACCCATACGTGTAAGTATCAGTTCTTTTACTATTTGTACACTGTTTGTGCTTAGACGGATGATTATTTTTATGAAGCGACAAAAATCTTCGAGTAAGATTTTGAGAAAGTGTTATGTCATACGCAGTTTTACTTTGCTTTCGAGCGCATCCATTTTATGTTATATATACCGGGATCTTCATGAATTGTGGTATGACAAGTTATTTAATTCTTAATAATCAATAGATGCGTTCGTTCTTCGATTGTTTGTCTTGCTTGATATCATATTCTTTAAATTACGAATGTTATTTTTATCATTTTTCTGGATCAATGAGCGTTAAGCGCTAATACTTTCTGGTGCGTGGAAGACGTAAATAACTAGTCGATGTAAAACAGCCCATTGTATTCTCTGTAAATAATTAATGCCCATATACCTCATATATACTCATAAAATAGCGACAACTATAAATACAGAATTTCCGGACATTGTGCACTCAAATAATAAATACTCTATATCGAACTTAGTCAAAATAAATGAAAGTAGCGAACAATAGATTAAGTATGAAAATGTTCATTTGTAGCAAACAATACTCTAAGTGTGAACATAAGTAAATAGTAATAAAAATCATACCTGTAAATAAATAATGTCCATATACCTTAGAACGTGATAGTTAAGAGTGAAGAGTGAAAGCGGCGTAGAGCGCTTGCTCCTTTTTTTTTTTTTTTTTTTTTTTTTTTTTTTTTTTTTTTT
>VMBQ01001003.1:119478-183779 GCA_007657795.1 Dreissena rostriformis | reverse complement strand
AAAATCATATAAATCATTATTATGTACTTTGTTACATGTAATTGAAATAAAATTGTGATAAAATAATCATAAGACACTTCTAAAAAAAATTAAAAAAAATAATTGGGATTTTTTTTTCAAATTTTGGGAAAAAAGTATACCTTTTGCCATTGGGAACATAGACGTTATTCGGCTATAAAATCGGGCCAAAAAAACCTGATCCTGACAGTCATTTGTGTCACTTTTTCACGAACAACTCGTTTTTTTTACTTAATTACTTTTAAGGTAAAAATATGAATGACATTCAGATGATATTCGTAAAATAAAAATGCAATAACTTTACCTAACGTCAAAGCCAATATACAATTTATGTCATACGATCTGTTCATTTCGATTATTTCACATCTTCATTTTGCCATACCTCTCTCTATCAAATTTATTTTTTATCGTATATTACTATCACGAGTCATGTTACTTGTCACTATTATTGCTGTTTTACGGCCAAAGCGATTAAAAGGTCGAACGGCTACGAGTTATAGACAACAATCATGTTTATTGCCTTTAAACGCTATCTTTACTGTTCAATGACACGTTTATTGTTTTGTTAAGTTGAGTCATACGCAAGGACATCTTGCAAATATTTCACCGACGGCAATAGCGCTATTCGTGTTTTGTTTTCGATTTATCGTTTGCTACTTTAACATTAAACAATACTCTTGTTTGTAGATGTGGACTTTTTAAATAAGGTTATAAAGAATTCTTTACTTGATATTTTATTGTTGTTTTTTTTCATTTTATTTTTTATTTTATTTATATTTTTGCGGAGGGGTACAAAAAAATCAAAATTGGATGCTGACTCTGCATATTGGCAGATTAAAATCAAGGAATCGGACAGGCAGAAGATTGCATTCACTACCAAGTATGGGCTATTTGAGTTTGTCCAGATGGCCTTCGGTCTATGTAATGCACCGGCAACCTATTACGAAAATATGTTCCCATTCCAAAATGGCAATATATTAGTACATTTTCTTTATAAAAAATAACAAAAATAATAACATTCTGGCGCTGCTGGACAAAGAGGTACCTGGGTTACATATGAAGCTCGTTATAGAAAAACTGGGAAACATATTCCGCTTGTATGGAATGTTTCGTTTAAAAGAGGTCTATTTTAAACGAAAATCCATTGTAGGTGGAAGGTGGCTTCCCTAATAAGCCTGTGCAAACTTCACATGCTAATCTGGGATGATACTTAACCCTTTGCATGCTAGGAAATTTGTCGTCTGCTAAAATGTCGTCTGCTGAATTTCTAAAATTAGCATTTTCTTCGTTTTTTTTTCAAAGAATACTATCAGAATAGCAAACAATTTGGATCCTGATGAGACGCCACGTTTTGTGGCGTCTCATCTGGATCCAAACTGTTTGCAAAGGCCTTCAAAATCCGGTTCCAGCGCTCAAAGGGTTAACGCACATGCAATAAGCCCAGTTTTCCTAGAACGAGGCTCATATTGTAAAACGAAATGAAAGTCCTGCGTTAATGTTAATTACATGAATAAATAACAAAATCAATATATGATTATAAATATATGAAATCCGTACATATCAACAGATACTGAGATATCTTATTATGCAGAAACATATTGTAATAGAAGAAGTCTGGTTTATTCGCAAAGGAATATGTAATTACAGGAAATTATATGTTTAGTTTAAGTTATTTTACTTTTTGTAACTAATTCTTCATCCCATCGAAAGCCTAAGACATTTAAAGAAGACTTTGGCGTGAGTTTTCTAGGTCGAACCAGTACGGATGTTTTTTCCGTAAATTGTGAAGCGCTATAATCAAATTGTAGGTTGTAGGTTTTGTCATTGTAGGTTTCAGATTTGGTTATTGGTTAGATATATAACGATCATTATTGAAAGAATACGTATATTTACTGGTGTCAACGCACATGGCGTTGTTTTCAGTTTTGTTTACTATACATTTTTACTATATGTCCTAAAATAGCCATATCTTTCGACTGAAAAATAAAAACCACTTCAAATGTTCAGGGATGGATTCAGAAAAGTTTATAGAATAATATAATGTGAAGAGTCAAGTTGAATATTATACCGTAAGGCTCAATTTTGCGTTCCCTGCCACATTTCAATTCTAACCTGATCTGAATAATATATTGCAACTGAAATGAGAACTTATGTTAACCACATTTTGTACAAGTGGGGGGACTTCTGTTCCGCGTTTTTGTCCTTTTTATAAAGAACGCTTAGTGTTAGAATTATTGATGTATCACATTCATTATTTTTTATTAGTTTACATGAACTCTTCCTTTTTTCTTGAAATAAAACAGATAAAATAGAAAGAGAACATATTTTGTTCGTTGCAGTGGAATTACCAATTTGGGCGCCGACATCTCGTCTGCATCGAGCGGATTCGGCAGCACGCCGAGTCAGGACTGCTCGCGCTCTACCGGAAGTACACCTTTGTCTGACTGGAGTGACAACGCGAAATCGGAGAACCGGTCTACGGACGGAAGTGAAGAAATGGCGGAAAAGAGATTGGGCAGACCAAAAGTGGAATTTCAGGGGATGTCGTTGTCACGTAGCGCTGCATCGGTGACGTCACTTCCGGTTTACCGTGGCGAAGAATGGTAAGTTTCGATGAAAATTTTAGTCGTTAGAGCAAAGTTAACAATTATAACACATACATAAACATTTTAAGTTTTTACTAAATAAAAATAGAATTGAGACATTTCTACAGAATCTTTCTGGTCGGATCCATTTACACACAGCTCGAAGACAAAAACTTGAATGTCATATATTTTATACGTTTAAAGTTTGTTTATTTTCACTCTAAACGTTGATGAGGTGTAAAAAAAAGTTGTTTCCACTAACCCGACCGACCCTTAATTTGTGTGCCAACCCTAAACATGTTTTTGGTATTCTAGTTTTATGTTTTGATAACTTTTGCTTAATTTACTTAAATATGTATCATTTTGACATCATTTTGCTACATTTGATTATATTCGCTACATTAATTGTAAATGATCTGAAATTAACGACAGACGCGTACAACGACAAAAAAACGACATATCAGAAGACCTACCATAATAACATATCTCTATTTTTGGCGATGTTAGTCAGTGGAAACCAAGGACTTGTGTTGGCCTAATTTTTTTTTTCTTTAACGAGACAGTACTTCTTACATGTTTTATTACATCGGAACATACATGCAAATTTTAATGTTAGGGTTCGATTGTAAGTAGATTTCCATATATCAGCCTTGGTCGTAAATGAAAAACAAAATGCAGATTGACAAAAGTGTAATCTTCATATATTTGTCACTTTCTTCTCTTGGAACTTATTTCTCGTTAATATGTAATATAAATTGCGCATTTCAATTGGGGACATCTTTAAATTCGAACAACGCAGGTGTCAGAAGTGTACAAAATGCTTATAGATATCTTTAATATTGAGTCAATTCGGCTGCATTATGATTGTTGACCATTTTCTTGCAGTTTCCGGTCAACTGCGAGCAACAAAGGATCGCCGGCTCTTCATCGCAAACTTCCGGCTGACCAGCTGTCGTATGTGTCTTCCGGATCGTGAGTATTTTGATTGGTCATTATGTAATTTTTAGTGAGCCTTGTTCTGGGAAAATTGGGATTACTTCACGTGCGTAAAGTGTCGTCACAGAATAGCCTGTGCAGTCCGCAAAGGCTAATCAGGGACGACACTTTCCGTTTTTACAGAATTTTTCGCAAACCGGAAGTCTCTTCTTAACGAAAAACCAGTCTGAGCGGAAAGTGTGCGGACTTCACAGGCTAATCTGGGACGACACTTTACGCACATGCATTAAACCCAGTTTTCCCAGAACGAGGCTCAGTGTAATAGATGTTGCAGTAAAAAAAAGTCTTGTTGCTATTTATGTTGCTGTTGATCATGATTCTACTAGGCTGCTGTTATTATTGTTAACGATGTTGCTGCTGTGGTTGCTACTGCTGATGGTGATCATGATTCAGTTGTTGATATTGTTGCATCTACTTGTTCTGTTGATGCATCTGTTGTTGCTGCTGTTGTTTTTTCTACAGTTGTCGTCGTAGTCGATATTGTAAGTAATGCTTTTAAATTCGACTGATTTGTTTTGCTTCATAGCCAGCGACTTTGATGGAAGAGGGGCTTGCCTTCGCGACCCTGTGCAAGCACACCGAATGCAGTCTCGTTGCATAACAAATAAACAAATAACTGCTGAAGGTGTGCTTTTAATCATTCGTGATAGATATGATTAATCCCGATTATGTAAATATGTAAAAGCGTGACTTGTTTCACCGATTTTGCTGCAGAATTGGGTTTCGCGCATGCGCGCATACAATTTGGATCCTTTAATTGAGCAAGATGACTCACATTAGTTAAGATTCACCACATTTTATGACGCGAATCAATTTAACTATTATTTTCCAGAAAAATGCGTTTCTCGATAAAGAAAATAGTTTATTTAACCGATGACAGTTATGTAAAACATTCCGAGTAGTTGATCGGTCAACCTACTTTTGCAGACTAAGAAGCAGTTACCCTTTGCATGCTGGGAAATTTGTCGTCTGCTAAAATGTTGTCTGCTAAATTTCTAAAATTAGCATTTTCTTCGTTTTTTTTTTCAAAAAATACTATCAGAATAGCAAACAGTTTGGATCCTGATGAGACGTCACGTTCTGTGGCGTCTCATCTGGATCCAAACTGTTTGCAAAGGCCTTCAAAATCCGGTTCCAGCGCTCAAAGGGCTAACTAAGTAGTACTAACATTCGATACATTAATACGCTCCGTCTAATGTTCAAACTAAGCATCTAGCACGATATTAAAGAAACGTTCATCAAATAATAATAGGTTGTTTTATTTGTGTATCTATTTTTCGGTCGCGTTGTAAATTAATAAATCGAATTCAAAGAACATGTAAACGTCAACGCCGATAATCTAACAGGAGAATGGGCACAACAAGGAAAACTTTATTGCTTACCATTTTCCACGATGCACAAATGCATAATTTATATTATATAGTTTAATGTTAATACTTAATAGTGCATGGAAATTCTTGTCTGAAAAGAATAGACTAAAAAAGAGCCAATGGAAAGCAAGCATAAGACTTCAAAACTAAAAATGTGAGCATTATATTTTTGTAAATGTGTCGCAAATGCAAACCTTGCTCATATTTCATGACACACACGCGTTTTAATTTATTTAAT
Source organism: Dreissena rostriformis (assembly GCA_007657795.1). Lineage (NCBI taxonomy): Eukaryota > Metazoa > Mollusca > Bivalvia > Myida > Dreissenidae > Dreissena > Dreissena rostriformis. Next base: position 178,572 of record VMBQ01001003.1, on the reverse strand, counting down.
CTTTACAGTTTGGAGCCGGCAAGATTCGAGCAGAGCTATCGAGACCGCTGGGACGACCAATGGGATCCCCAATGCTCCATGCCACGTGGGTAAGTGTTTCCCAGCTCTATTTATAGTATGTCCGTGCTCCATGCCACGTGGGTAAGTGTTTCCCAGCTCTATGTATAGTATGTCCGTGCTCCATGCCACGTGGGTTGGTGTTTCCAAGCTCTATTTGTGTGGGGTTTTTTTTGTTCTAGATTTAGAGTATTAACAATTTATAGTAAAATAAAGATCGGGTACCAGATATGAGTAAATTCTATAACTAAAGGCTAAATTTGGACGATCATAGGTCAAAAGTGTTCAATGTCATATGTGTATATAGCCTTTTTCGTAGTTTTTTTAGTAACATGGTTCGATGTATCTTGGTCTGTGCGTAAGTAGTAGGCTACATAAGACGAAATCTCTATGGTCTTATTAAACTGAAAACTATCAAAAATTTGTTTTTAGTTTGAAAGATTTTTGAATGTATTACTATTTTATACGCACTGTAATATCATCGTGGTTAAGAAATTTGGAATTTAACAACACAACGAAAGCGGTTAACAAACATGTACATATTCTTACACGTATTAAATCGGTGTACTTTTGGTAACGTGCTAACAGATTATAAACATACGCAGACACATTTTTTTCGTTTTTTATTATCAATTTCTCAAAAGTCGTAAGAAAATTTTAGAGATTGTATACAATATTCACCTAAATAATGTGTCATTTTCTGTCATCATTTATCATTTTAGTAAACCCAAAGGTGTATTTTTTACCAATTAATATCCATCATTTTGAGGAATAAAGACAAATAATTTATTTTTAATTATCACCTACTTTTTAAATATAAGCGATTCACATATCATCGTTAGCATCGTCATCTTTAGCATCGTCATCATCTCCAATTAAGCATCATCATCATCAACATCATCAACATCATCATTATCATCATCATCATCGTCATCATCATCATCATCATCATCATCATCATCATCATCATCATCATCATCATCATCATCATCACCACCACCACTACCATCATCATCAGCATCATAATAATAATCATCATCATCATCATCATCATCGTCATCATCATCATCACCATCATCACCACCACCACCACCGCCACCACCACCATCATTCTCGTCCGCCGCCTTCTATAAAACACCATCACCATCGTGAATTATAAATGCGAAATAAACAATCCGAGCATCTTGAGTTTAGTATTTGAAGCGATTTAGCAGATGATTAAAACGAATACACTTAATGATCGATACTTTCAAGGTCAACCAAGTTTTAACAATTGAAACATTCCAATTTGATGTTTCAATATAATGTGTTAATTCATTTCCACACCCTCATGAGATTTATAAATCGGTTTTCGTGTACTTATTGTGATATATTGCCAAGTGTTGCAAAGTGGGTTTAATTAAATAGAGTTAATAACAGGTGCGAGCATATGCTCGAATGCATTTTGGCGCCATATACTCGCATTGTCATCGTGGTGAAAACTCGAACTATTTAAATGAAAAGGGTCACAGAAACAAGATGTGTAGAAGAAGAGCTTCTTTAAGTCTCGATGTGCATTATTGCGAATATTTTTTTTTCGCGTTTGTTTTGGGGAAATAAGTAAAATTTCTCAAAACAGATTACACGTTTTAATCGCTTTTAGGCCAAAAAAAAAATAGGTCCGTTTCCGGTCGCCCGACCGTGTCTCCAGNCCCACAAAAAAAAAAAAAAAAAAAAAAAATCCCTACCTACCGACCCTGTTTTTTTCCCAAGGAGACCGGAAACGGACCTATTTTTTTGGCCTTACACGAGTGCTCTGTTTGTGTGCAAGTGTGCACTTGCCAAGCGTTGCATATATATAAAGGTCATTTGATGTTTCTTAGATATTTATTTCGAATTCAAACATGACTTATACGCATTAATATTGCTTCGCATAAATAAATCATTATTAACTTTGATTTGATATGATCTGAGCACATCAACATACCGAACACTCTCTAGAACGATAGTTATAAGTCATTAATTATAACTGTTTATTTACAAATAATGACACAACGTAGGTGGCTACACACTTCTTTAAATTGAGTTCTAATTGAACACAAATGATTTATGATACTGAAAGAATAATAAAACGTCAACGATATTTTAGGAATAGCGACAACATCAGGCGCCAATAAAACATATAGTAACGGGCCTTTATCTCTTATTTATTTCCAGAAATCTCAGTCACTTAAGCCATCCATCCGAGAGTAGGTTAAGTCTGAACACTCTCAACTCAGTGACGTCATCATCTTCGTCACATCCGTCTGCGCTGACATTTCCGATCCCGTCACGCGAATTCGTTCGGCAATTATACGCGGACAACGAAAGGTAATAGCGCGTAGGCGGTTGCGTTTTATCATCATCACCTTTTTCATCTGCAACAATCCCTATTTTTCAGCTTATCATCATCATTATAGTCGTAAACATCGTCGTCCCCAATTTCATGATCAGACTGATCATTAAGAATTAATTATAATATCGTCTTTATCGTCATACGTTCCATTACCATCATGATCATTCACAACATTCTCACCATCATCGCCATCATCATCATAAGTATCATCAGTTTGGTTAGAAATTTGATATTTTCCTGTTGTAATAAATTAATTCTCAATTCATTTTGCCACATTGAATCTAGAATTTCATGGTCTTTGATGTATAATAAAACAAGAATCTTAACCCTTTGCATGCTGGGAAATTTGTCGTCTGCTAAAATGTCGTCTGCTGAATTTCTAAAATTAGCATTTTTTTCGTTTTTTTTCTAAGACCACTATCAGAATAGCAAACAGTTTGGATCCTGATGAGACGCCACGGTCTGTGGCGTCTCATCTGGATTCAAACTGTTTGCAAAGGCCTTCAAAATCCGGTTCCAGCACTCAAAGGGTTAACAATTATCGCTCCCTTTTTCCGACAACAAAACACATTTTGATTACCTTTACACCATTGTGCAGGTATTAGTTTTTTTTTGGTGACTTAATTAATATAGCTGATTTTTTTTTCTTCAGACGATACCCTTCAAGTACAAAAGCCCAGCCACCTCAAAAGTAAGTATTGTGTCAGGACATTTAAAAGACATATCAACGGCTTATACGATCGAATCATGCGAAAATGGATCAAGATTGTAATGCAATATTGGGCCAGCTACCCACATATAAGGTCACGCAATGTTTCGTGGTCTCTTAAGCGGACGGGGTGGCTCCTGTGGCTACGTTGGTCGCATATTGTAAGACCAATGTTCGCATGACGGGGCCAATACAATGACAGAAAGTGCAAGGGTACTTAAAATGTATGGCTTCTTGAAAAAAAAAACTGATTACTTATCATCTAGTTAATGTTCATGTGTGAAACATATCTCCAATAATATTGAAATGATTTCAAACAAAAACAATACATTTACATTGAGGAAAGTCATTGAACAAAGACAAAAACTGTTGCTTCAATATTTTACTAATGACTTATCATTCTTATCAAGATTTCAGACAATAAACATCTTGACATAACCACTCTTATAACCGTGTAGAGGTTCAAACGATTATGATGTATATGATTTTAATGATTTGAGTCTCTGCGAACACGTCTCGATTACAATAAGTACGCTTATTTTCTGGTAAACACAAATTCGTGGCAATTTATCATTTACAGTAAGAAGTTGTTAAGAATGATCAAAACAAGAAAGAAATGCAAACAATGTCTGATGATGATATATCTCCCAAAGTTGTGCAAAAAAGGTTCAGTAACATTTATAATTGTTACCGATTTGTCCGTTACGTGATTTGTACTTAGCGAAATTGTGCACATTCAGCGCGCATACTGAAAAATATGCACCGGTATAATACATGTAAATCCCTTGTTTGATTTTTTTTATATATAACTAACGTTTTATAAATACCGAAAATAATAAGCAATTTCTTTGAAAACCCTTGTCGCAGAAAATTAATGATCACGTGGTCAATTGTTTGAACAGAACAGTACTTTATTAGTTTTCATAGGTTACAAAACAGTAACATTTTGTAATAACATGTGAGCTTCTTTATACGAGAATTACACAAACCTCAAACACACATTAGTATATATGATAAATCATAGTAAATCATGTGGGAAAGTGGTTGTTGTGTGAAAAATATCCAGTAGAGAGTCAGTAACATAGTGGTTAATTAAACAAAATATTGTCTCGAAAGAAACGATAATTTAAGTTTTGAACCACTATGTTGTTAATAATTCATAGTTAAGTACTTATGTGAATACGCTCCAATGACAAAAGTAGGATTAGTGATTAACAAGAACAACATTAATTATAATAATACTTCTAAAAATAGTAACAACAACAAAACAATTCATAGTTAATAATTAATTAATAGTTTAGTACTTATGTGAATTAGCTCCAATTACAAAAGTAGGATTAATGATTAGCAACAACAATATTAGTTATAATAATTCTTCTAACAAAAGTAACAACAACAACAATACTATTAACCCTTTAAGCGCTGGAACCGGATTTAAAAGACCTTTGCAAACAGTTTGGATCCAGATGAGACACCACAGAACGTGGCGTCTCATCAGGATCCGAACTGTTTGCTATTCTGATAGTGGTCTTTGAAAAAAGTGAAGAAAATGATGATCTAAGAAATTCAGCAGACGACATTTTAGCAGATGACAAATTTCCCAGCATGCAAAGGGTTAATAATGGATTGTGGCATGTAACCAATCGCCACACTTTTTGTGACTCAGGGCAAAAGCACACAACACACAAAACACGGTTATTAAACTGTGGTGACCGTGGTGAACGGTTAATGCATACCATTGGGAGTAAGAATATCAAAAAGGCTTCCAAACCACAACACTATGCGAAAATATGTATGGAAACCTAGGCGAATACATTTAAACGACATTATTATTATTGTAGAAAAATGGGCATTTTTTTAGACACGTGTGAAAAAAAGAACTAATAAAGAGCCATAATTGATTATGATAAATTAAAATTAAAGGCGTAACCAAAATGCTATGAATTTTATGAGGAAACATCTAAATGATTAATGAAAATGTACTCGGTCTGAGGTTTCATGGATTATCATTCATTGTTATCATTTGTTCTTGCATTTAATGCAAACTCGTGAAATTTTACGATAAATAAATGTGTAGCCTTTTTTTAGTATTTTTTTAGACAGTTAATTGATATGATATTTCGTTAAAAAGGTCATTATCGAGTTATTATAATGTAACGTCGGTGGAAACATTCTTTTACGTAATACTTTCAGTCGAATAAGAATTTAAATACATATATTTTGTACTAATTGTATCGTTTTGATTGACTTATAAACAACGGGTTTAAGTTAATATGCCTTGATTGTTTTTATATTATGTGGTTTAAATAGTTTGCAAACACTTTAAAAGGCGACAGAATTTCTTTTTAATGTCATTCAACCTTATTTTCAAAATTTGGTTTTCTTTCATTTTCAGCAAAGAAAAACACGTTCGACTATCGCCATCCGACGTCCGAAAAACGTCACACTGAGCAGGCGAGCGTATGACGTCATCGGGTGATGTCATGGTCATTTGTGAATACGTTGGCATACAAAACTTTTTGTTTTATATTGGATTAAAATTGCTTCAATTGAAGACGCAAGGTCAAGCTTTGAAGTTCAATCACATCACAAAAGTTGCGCGGACGAAATGAATTTCCGAAAAAAGGAAAAACTAGTTCATTGGCAGTGGTTCCAGTAATGATTTTAATTTAATGTTTTCACATCGAAACAACAACTTATTTGGGTTTTATTTTATTCAATTGACTTTTTATATGCATTTCGAAAAAGCATACCAGCACTTTTTCACTTATAATTTTCTTTTTCGATTTTTCCCTCTTAATCCATAGTAAAACTGATCTCCGCTCGAAAAGACTTAACATTCCCGTTTAAGATATCACGACCTATATAAAATTGATAAAAAAATAGCTCTGGCCTTTTCAAAGGGTTTTACTATTCTGTTCGTATTGAATAACACTCTCAGTCACCACTGAGAAATTGCGAACTTATTTTAGGGTTACATAAAACATTTTCCGACCATGGAATTTTTCTTTTATTAGCTGTTTGCCAATGGGTAAATTTTCAGTAAAATATTAACCCATTTATGCCTAGCGTCTAGAAAAAAGGCCTTGGCAAACAGCGTAGACCCAGATGAGACGCCGCATCATGCGGTCTGCGCTGTTTTCTTAAAGGAATTTCTGTAAGAAACATTCTAAATATAGAAATAAATATACAAGACATCCCTAATTATGGAAATAAATTGATCCAATTTAGAAGGATGGGAGAGTCCACTAGGCATAAATGGGTTAATTGTTTTTTTTTCTTCAAATATTGGTTAAGGACATGACCGTTTTTTTTTTTAATTTATTCATTTTAAGAATATTCAAATAAAAAAAATCCCTACCTTTTTTATGTTGTTTTATGAATTTTTGTGTAAAACACAAATTGATAATTTATTTATTTTTGTTGATATACATTTGCATAATATTTCATAATTTATTTAATCGCTTTTTACATAGTAACGTTCTGCAAATAGTGTTGTTTTATCTACAAAATATAACCAAATGTATATACTCATAGAACTGTGTTATTTATGTTGAATTGTATTGTTCAGTGATATACTAGATAAAGATATATGTGTGGATGTATATATAAATGTACATTATTAAATGAGTGTTGTGTGTAACCAGCTCAATTATCAACTGCAACTATAGCATTAACATCACCATCAATTCATCATAATTAAGATCATGATCATCATCATTATTATCATTATTATCCTTATAATCATCATCATGAACAACAACAAAAGCAACAACAACAACAATAACAACATAATTATAATCATCCCATCACCATACCACCATTATCATCATAATAAACATCGTCGTCGTCGTCATTATCATCAGCAGAAGCATCATCATCATGGTCGTCGTCATTCTGATCAGAAGCAGCAGCAGCAGCAGCATCACAACAATATAAATGATCATTTTCATCATCATCGGCACCCTCCACCACCTCCGTCGTCTCATCAACAACATCAACATCATCATTATCATCATCATCTTTGTCAAAATCATTATCCATATGATAATTATCATCAGCGGCAGTAGCATCGACACCATCTTGTCGTATGTTGGTTATAAATATTTTTTACATGTCCAATGGCATAAATAAACCTTTCAATTGTTTTGCATTTAACCTGAGTTTCTTCTAGTTTGTGTTGTGTGAAAAGTATGGTGAGCCAGAATATTCAAACATTTATTTCGGCTTTGTCATAAAATGAATTTGAAAATAAAAATCTTCAATCAATAGCCCGTTGTCATCGTTACTATGATTTGATCGATGCTGTAATTCATAAAAATATTATGCTTTTGAACGTGTGAAAACGAGTTAATTCATTACATTCTTCAGATGCAAATTTATTGAAATTTTACTTCAGCATCGTTCAATTAAAGCCCCATTAACACTCAAAATCAACGAATATTTCGTAAAATATTTCATAAAATAAAGTTAACCCATACAAAATCAGTGTTCCCGATAGCAATAGCCAAAATTTTAACGCTAGACGTGGTCTGGTAACATAGATATACAAAATGCCCTTTTTATATTTTTGTGGTACATACTATTCAACACATGTTCATGTACCACTTTATATATCGCTGTGGTAAATTAAAATGGAATATATATTGTACCACAAAAAAGAGCATTTTGTATCATGTTGAATCTATGTTACCAGACCACATCTAGCGTTGAAATTCCGGCTAATGCGTTAAGGAACACTGATTGTGTATAAGTTAACTTTACTGTAAGAAATATTTTATGAAATATTCGTTGATTTTGAGTGTTAATGGGGCTTTAAGCCAACGCCCGACGGGTCGCCAATTTAAATACAAAATAAACAAGAACACACAGTCTTCTGCATAATGTGCGCGTTCAGTGTCATTATTCACTTAATCATAAACACATGTGTCGTGTTCTGAGAAAACTGGGCAAAATGTTTGTGCGTTAAGTGACATCCCAGATTAGCCTTTGCAGTCCGCACAGGCTAATCCGGGACGACACTTTCCGCCTAAACTGGATTTTTGCTAAGCAGAGACATCATTTAAACAAAAAATCCCATAAAAGCGGAAATTGTCGTCCCTGATTAGCCTCTGCGGACTGCACAGGCTAATCTGGGTTGACAATTTACGCACAAGCATTTTGCCCAGTTTTCTCAGAACACGCCACATCTTTGTTCTTTTTGATGAAGATGAGCGAGCTTCGTGTTGGAATTAAAGATACAATAAACTGCCACCGAAGGCATTGTTCAACATTTATTTAAGCAATTAAAGAAATAGGCAAGTGTTTTCACTAGCATCGCCAAAAAAGGCCAGGTAGGTCGGTCGAACTTTTTAATTAAACTATTTTACGATTGCAAGTTAAATTAAAATTCGACATGCATACATTTTCCAAATATCTTGTTAATATTCTTTCTTTAGTTATTTAGTGTTAAAAATAAGTGTAGCGAATATGAGCCAATGCAGCAAAAATGATCGCAAACTTAAAAGTGTTTTAGTGAATGTATACCCCCGTCACACCGGACTGGCGTCCTTACTGCGTCCTTACGGTGACCCAGGTCGCAGTGAGGACGCCATAGACACCGGAGGGACGCATTAAGGACACAATAGGACGCAGTGAGGACGCCGAAAATTGCCCAGGACGCGAGCCCACCGAGACCACTTTGAAGATGTTCAAAGTGGTCGCCGAAGTCCGGCGTTCTGTTAAGGACGTCGTAGGGACGCCGTAGAGACCTCAGAACGACTATAGTCGCGATAAGAACGCAGTAAGAACTCCAAGGACGCCGCTCAGACGCCGTATGGTCCGCTTTGGTCGCCGTAAGGACGTTGTACGAACGCGTAAGGTCGCGAGGGACGTATTAAGGACGCCATAAACCAGGACGCTGGTGTGACGGGAAGGCGAAAAACAACATTTTTACCGAGAAAGTCATTGGCGTCCTTACTAAGACAATCAGAAATTTCCAGAAACGCCGTCTTAGGTCGACGTTAGGACGCCAGTCCCATGTGACGGGGCAATAATTTTATTTAGCAAATATGATCGGAAACTTAATCCGGAAACAAAAACTTTTTGGCCTGAACAACCAGACTAGAATGGGAAAAACAAACTGTTTATTTATAAAATATCAAACTATTTACATGCATAACGTTCTTAAAGTATCCACATTAATACATGAATAATGTTAATCACAATGCGTGTTTTAGTGGTTAAGAAAAAGTTAACATAAACAAATAAGCGAAAATATTAAGCCGTTATTAATGTAAACAAGAATAGTACATAAAAATGTTGCGGAAAATGAACAAATGGACAAAAACTAAAAAAAACGTGCGTACACTTTCATATCATGCATAATACATACTATATAATCAAATATAGCGTCAGTTTTATTGGATCTACAGAATACAAAAACGATTGCCTTAAAATAGTTTACCTTTTTAAACTGATATAGATTAAAAATTACATGATTCATTAAAAAAATGATTTTCAAAATATTATGACGATTATGGTTTTAAATTATGTTTTACCATTACGTAAATCTAGGAGACTACAAACGTTGCGACAGTCCGAATTCACAACGTTAGCTGAAATATAGATTTCTTTCAGGTATAGACATGTATTCTTGATTTCTAATGAATAAAATAAAATCTGAACTAAAACTGAGTGCAAAGCTTGTATATGTAACATAAAAAGTAACTATTTTACACAAAAGATTTGCGATTTGGTTGTGATTTTACAACGCCCACGCGAATGAAAAATAATACTTTCACACAACATCTGAAATGGAGTCCCATTGTCATCGCAAAATCCGGATCCGTTTATTTCCGTACGTTTTCTTTTCGCACATCAAGGAAAGTATGTGGCAAACACGATTCTATGGAATAACCAACGCGATGGTGATTCCACAAAAGGTCCTCATCGACTATTCGAGTTCTTTTTACCGTCGTCATTCTTTCCATTATAATTGACAACAATCATTTAAGAATAAGATGTAATAGACATAGTAAATTTAATTAGCCACAACAATACATATGTGGCGTGTTCTGAGAAAACTGGGCAAAATGCTTGTGCGTAAAGTTTCATCCCAGATTAGCCTGTGCAGTCCGCACAGGTTAATCCGGGACGACACTTTCCGCCTTAACTGGATTTTTGCTAAGCAGAGACATCATTTTAACGAAAAATTTCATAAAAGCGGAAACTGTCGCCCCTGATAAGCCTGTGCGGACACAGGCTAATCTGGGATGACAATTTACGCACAAGCATTTTGCCCAGTTTTCTCAGAAAACGACACATATACCGGTAGTTCGTACAATACAGGATGATCGTCATGACACAAATTGTTTTTGTTCCTGCTGTTCTCAGCGCTGTTGTTCCTGCTGTCAATTCAAAATAGCACTAAATCCGGTTCGTTCTCGCTCATGCATTCATTTTGATGCCACTCCTGCTGGGGTTCATTTGCATAATGTACCCTGCCCATCGTTCCCTTGTACCCCTCGTTGCTCCGCCCATCAACAATGTAGGGCCCATTTCTATTTATAGCGAACGGGGAGACCACTCCCACTCCGCCGTTCGATGGGCTATGTTTAGCACTCTCTGTAATGAACGGTCCAGTGCTTCGAGTCGTGGTGTTGGATTCTGGGTAGATATCCGTGGTGTTGTCGTAGAAACTACGATCGGCGAACCCTTCGTGCCATCCGTGTTTGTTGTAAACAGAGATTTGTCCGGGGTGCGCGCGCGGAATCGTATGGCTGTGCTCGGCCAATGAGAGGTTGTGGGCGGAGACATCAATGATTTGATTGACGGGTACCATGGTGGGCCTGCGCATCGAGCTCTGACATCGGGGAAAGGTTGCCATCTGTTGGTGCTCAAGGTGTTCGTTGGTAAACTGATTCTGATTGGTCGACTCCTCCTCACTGGAGACGGACTTGTTCGCCAGGATATTCGTACGCGTCAACGAGATGTCACGCTTGATTGCCCTGGAACAATATGTCCCAAGTAGTGTTTTAAAGTAGTAAAAATACACACATTAACGTGTAACTATAGATCTAATATACATTATTTCTCAAGACAACATGACGTCATATATGTTAACAGTCAAATAATACTCATCACGTCATAATAATGCAAATTCCAATGAGTAAACAGAATTGCCATTTACTTCTTAATAACAGAAGTCTAAAAATTTCGTCATAAAGTAAATGGCCTATCAAAACTGTAGCATTTATTAATTAAAAAGACGTAAATTATGACGCCATTTTTTAACAATGACGTCATTACGTAAATATTCATAAAGAGGTCATACTTCCTTCGCTTCGTCTTGAAGATACAGGCAATAAGAAGGGCCAATAACGCTGCGGCGAGTATTCCAGCAATGTGGAGAGGCATAAGGTAGTTGTCATCTGCAACGGAAACAAATGTTATTGTAATAAAAACGTTTATGTCGTAGGAAGACTTATGGTGGAACGAGGGAATGAAAATAAGCACGACTTTATGACTCAGTTTCATAAAATGCACTTTAAAAACACCATATTCTCTATTTATTGATATTCAACGAACCCAACCCTGGACAAGTGTGATTTCATCACTCTAAATCAACTTGCTTTAAACGATTGACTAATACAGTCTGAAATGACAAATGCATTTTCTTCTTTAAATTGATTTGATCAATCAAATTGAAAATGTTAAAAGTGTATTTTTAATTATCGATTTTAAGATATCTGTCATCATCTAACTCTTTTTATAGCGAGGTTTCCGCTCAGGACTTCACATATTTGACCAAATAAACCCATTAATCCAGTTATAAGTTAAGTTATATCTTATACGGTAACGCGCATATTTAATTGGTTACATGAAACGACTACAGCACATTATGAAGAAATGATTTCATGATGTTAAACGGTCGTAAATATTATATATATAACAGCAGTACTTTAACGCCCCTATAACGCTCAAAATCAACGAATATTTCGTTAACTATTTCGTAAAATATAGTTAACATATCAACAATCAATTTTCCTCATAGCAATAGCCAAATTTTCAACGGTAGATGTGCTCTTGTAACATAGATTTAAAAAAATACAAAATGCTCTTTTTTATTTCTTTTGTGGTACAATATATTCAACAAGTGTTCATGTACCAATTTAGTGTTCGTGTGTCGTATAAATAGATACCGTTGCGGGAAATTAAAATGGAATATATTGNACGAAACTCCAAGCGACGCCTTGTGAGCTTGGTGGTCACCATACCGGACAGATGGGGTTTCCTCCGGGTACTCCGGCTCCCCAGCAAACAACACAAGACCACGTCAAAATTAAAATATTTCAGTAACAACTAAATAGATGGAAACTGTAGCTATAATTCTAAATTAGTCCTCATCTTCCACGAGTTTAGTAAGTTAATTACGTAGGAGTGTCGGGACACACTTCAGATCAAAACATAACGCGGCCTCATGCGCCGCAGGACCTCATAAACTTGGAAATACACACAGAGGTGACGCCATGAGATAAATTACCGTGAGGGGACCGGAAACTCTTCCAGTTATGTAACAAGGTAATATGAAAAGGAGTTGTCTACCTTAAGATTTCATAAAATAGTTTCAGAAGTTTAAAATTTGTTGTAGATATATATTAAAACTGCCCAGCGCAAGATTGTTGCTGAAGCGAATGTTTTTCGTATCGTCGTGTTTCGTACTTACTTGATATTTCTACTTCTATGTCGATCGGGATATCGGATTGGAACTGAGACGGAACTCCAATGACTGTGCCGTTACATTTCCCTAAAAAAGTAAACAGCAATACACTTATATGAACGCATGTGACAGGCGTGGTCAAGAAATTCAAAGAATCTAAAATACATGTACTTAGTGTTGTAAACAAATACACAAAAACATTAGCGGTGTACCTTTCTGCTTTAAACAGTGAAGATATCAACGTACAATACGGGAAGGCTTACAAATAAACCATCATTTTTGTTTGAAAATATGTTGTACAACTATTTATGTTATATGAAGAATAGTGCTCTTATATTGTTTTTGTTCGTAGTCTCTTTGTTAATATTGTCGAGGGTAATTATATTTTGTCTTCATTAATACTAATACAGGCGCCTTCGTTGATTTCTCAGAAACATTCCTAATAAACAAATTTCCGAAAAAATAGCAGTCGAAAACAACTTATTAAAACGCATAAAATGCCCATACACGTGTTATATTCTTTCGGTCTGCACTGAATGGTCAAAGACGGGTCGATCCAAAACTCCTCCCGAGTGATCTTCCTTTGTGGTTCTACGCATGCGCAAACGCCATTGACGCAAGCGCCCGGATATTCGCAGTCCTCGTTCGCGCGACAAGTCTCGCCAACGTAGCGAGTTTGTGAGATTCTGCAACGTCCGTCGATTGTTGGTTGGGTAAAGGATGCACAGGTGCAGATTCCCATTTCGCATTTGGCGAAAGCAGACGACAGGCATTTGTCCGTTCGTCTGTCACATGACTCACCGATTTTCTTAGCTTTAAGAAATGGAAAGGAAAGACGATAATGGCGGAATCTGAAGAAAACATATTTAGCTTGTATCAAGTTACAATATTTATATTCTTTATACTCTGATTTTTCATCAAGCACGCGTAATATAAGTATTGTTTTATCTTAAAGTTGAAAACGAGGAATAATAATAAAAAATAACAAAATATGTGGATTTTATTTTTAATAAAGCTTTGTCAATTTGCTATTTAGAAGTAATATTAATATAATTGTTAAGCACATAAACCATGAAAGTTTGACGTCCAATAATATTTTCTACAACATATGCTGTGTAAATATCAAATAAATAAGAAACGTGTTCGTACCCGACACACATTGTAGCCTATCCTCGCTGGCCACGAATTCCACATTACACAGACAAAGGAACCCGTCACAGGAGTTTGGGCGGCATCGGGAATTCGCTGAAATGATGTTTGATGTGTTGAGCAAATACATTTTCTTTTGTTTTTGGTGTTTTAACAAAAAGGTTATTTACTTCGATCTAATGGCAAATGTGATCTGACCGTTACCACGAAAAAGCAAGTACTAAATTTAACGACACTTGATCGTCAGGTTAAACAAAAATTCACTGTTGAATATTGATAGGTTTCATTTAAATGATGCTATACAGTGGATTCGACATTTAAGTTATTGTATGTTTGTAATATGTTTAAGTTATTCACTACTATTAAATTGCGAAACAATATACCATAAGTTGTTAAAAGAACATTTTGAAAAAAATTACCAGGGCACTGCGCATGCGCACTACATGTCTCATATACGGATTTCTCGGGCAGTATCAGCGACCATTCGCTGGAACTGGCCTTCGTCGGTCTAGGCGCTTTCTCTTGACTTCCTGCACTTACTGCTTTTACAGCGATATCCTCGTCTCTAAGAATAGACGTGCCGTTACATTTGTCTGGAATGAAAATATGAAATAGTTCATTTGTACAGGAATCTATACACCTCTGATTGAGACAATAGCTGTTGGCGTGGTGCCATGGCAACGATGATTATACAATTGCTGACAAATGAAGAGATGGAAATTGTTTGCTGTTCGTGTGCGTTAAATGAACACAAGCATGCATCAATAACACCAAATATCAGGCAGTATAATAGAAAAAGCCGGAACATAGATGGGAGTTTCAGGTATACACAAATGGCGTATACGAATTCGTCTTCTTTTTCTTCTTCTGCTTATAATAATAGCACGAAGATAAAAAAGTATCTCTTCATTGTTATTCATCGTTCCTATATTATACCGAACCAAAAGGATGAATTTAATTGTACGTTAAGCGAATTCGCGGACGCATCGAATCATCTTTCGCGTGCACATGGAATATCCGCTTGAAAAAATGCTTACATATACCTTTAAAATTATAAGGCTATTCAGCCATGTTTGGCTTTTTGAATGCACATTTTGAATCGCCGTCTTTGACGATTATTTCCGGAAATATGTCCGTAGACGTTCGCGTAACAAATACTGTTAACCGACGCGAAAATACGGAAACCTCCGAAAACTCCAGCAGTCACTGAATGCAATCGGATAACGAGCGAAATGTGAACTAACAGGAGTTTTGACGGACCTGATAAACAGTCGATAAAACGGTCTTACGTTTTAAGATCACTTCAAATATTTTATCAAAAGTCATTTAAGGCATATTTTAATCGAAAAATATTAGTTTATTTGCAAAGCATTTCTATTATTTTACAGATAGAGCAGCTTTAATATGCAACACGTCATCCTAATTGTATTAATACAACATCATTTGCCAGGCATTTTAGTTTAAAATTGCCAAATTCGTTTAACAGTTGTAATATTTAGACATTCAACTCAAGGTTTATATTGATAGTTATGCACAGTTAATACATGTTTGCACTTACTTTTGTAAGTTTATAAGAAAAAAAAAATACTTTAATACAAAGCTACACATACCAAGGCTATAGTCTTTCGGTCTGCACTGTAAAACACTGATCGGATCTACCCAGAACTCCTCCGTAGTCAGGGACCTAAATTCTCCCGCACATGTACACATCCCGTCGATGCACTGCGCAGGAAACTCGCAATTCCCACAAGTCTCACCGACGAAACTCGAAACAGGAAGTCGACAGCGGCCATCTTTGGTGGCACGGAATCCCGACATGCATTGGCAGATTCCGCTTTCGCACGTGGCGAACTCGGAAATGCAGCGCGTGGCTCCGTTCTTACATGATTCGTCAATCCGTGACGCTTCAATAGAACACAAAACATACTAATCGTAACAAACCAAAAGCATTATGATTATGGTAATCGTTACTTCAACGCCATTATTGCAATCTTTGTTTTTCTAAATATAATTGATCATTAGAATAATCCCTTTTTCGGATATTGCAATAACTTATTGCATGTAAATTTACAGCCAATTATTGTTCGTTCGGGACTTCTACCTCCACATACTATAAGTATTATTATCAACAACTGAAGCAGCGGAAGTAGCAACAACAGCGTTATCATCCCCACATTCATTTTTTTCACCCTCTTCCTTCTATTCATGGTTATAATCGTTGATCATCATCACGACCATCATCATTATCCTTTTCATACTCCTCCTCCTCATTAGCATCGTCGTCATGGTTATTCCTTATTTTGTACGTTCCCAAGGCTATAAGATGTTACTTATAATCAACCTTTACCTTTTACGCAACGTTGTCGATCCTCGCTGGCGACATATCCGCTATCACAGAGGCACGTGTACCCGTCACATGACGTCGGGCGGCAGGATGCGTGCGCAGGACAGGAAGTGGAACGCGTACAGGCCTCGTGCACTGCCACATGATGGCCTGGAAAGGACGGGGGATTTTTAAAATCTTATTTTTCTAATATTTTCATCGTCGAAATAAATTATAAATTTCGTTACCACATTAACTACGACCTTCAGAGGAAATCAACTGTATTAACTTTGTTATCAAACAATATCCATGCCAGTGCCATTACCATCATCATCGTCGATGTCATTAACTAATCCTCGCGAATAGACATTATTAAATCCATAAAACTTCGCGATTTAAATGAAAATGATAAATGAACTTTTAATTATATTTGTCTACTTAAATCTCCAAGTGTTCAGTATACTTTTCAGTGTCACTGATAGCAGCAGTAGCAATAACATCATCAAAAGCGCTTACCTAACACTGAGCGGCCAAAGCCAATACAAAGGAGTAGTAGAAATATGACTCGCTGAAAAATGTAAAAAAAACTACATTTTATTTATACATTTATGAAATCACACAAAACATGAAGCATGCAATAAAAAATAAAAGCAATACAATTGTTACTGTTAACATTATTACTATGGTCATCTTCTTCGTCATCGTCGTCGTCATCGTCATCGTCATCATCATCATCATCATCATCATCATCATCCTCATCATCATCATCATCATCATCATCATCATCATCATCATCATCATCATCATCAACAACAACAACAACAACAACAAAATCATCGTCATCATCATCATCAACAACAACAACAACAACAACAACAACAACATCAAAATAATCATCGTCGTCGTCGGTATCATAATAAGAATCATAATTATCATCATTATCATCATCATCATTCGTCGTCGTCCTCATAAAACATGCATGTGTAAATCGTTGTCTTGAACGCTTTTGATTCTTACAACATGTATAATTTTCAGCACAAGTGTCATCATGGCATGATAGTAGAAGAAAGACACGATGATAAGGAAGAGAAAGAAGATTCAGAAAATGAAGAAAAATTGCAGAATAAGAGAGAATGTATATGTAGTAATACAAAATCAAACCATGTTTTCACAATCTGTTTACTTCCAACCACTGCAGCGACGAATGCTGAGTTAAAGAATTATCAAACTTTAATCCTTATTTCCTCCTTTGGAAGTTTAGCTCCGAAGATACATATTGACGACATATAGTCACCAGAAACAATTCACGACGTAGAAAAAAATAGTTCAATGTCTGTCGTCAGTTGATTTTACCACTGGTCAATAACATAAAAAATGACTAATGATACGTCTCACGCCCAAGTATTATTCGGTCCCCAGATAATAGAGCGAAATATCCATAAATCTATCGAAACACGGAATAAACAATGACGGATTAGGTATGCCTATATGGAAATCACGCACAGAGAAGGGGTCATAAACAGTTGTTAGTAATTAAGCTTTTGCACTCTTTGACAGTTTTGTGTGAGTACCGTATACCTTCTTATAAATTATGCGCTATTTTGATAAAAATCAAACTTTTGACCGAGCATCAACTTTGTAATAGATATATAGTGGAAAATTATTGCATTTACTGCAAAAAAGACACAATTACAGTACAAATATTATGCTTTTTTTGCAAAATAATTTATAATAATTAGTCTAATTTTTTTCTATCAATATTTGATCATACAACTAATACAGTGTGTTTTTTTTCTCATCAAAGTTTATTTAATTTGGTTTTATACTGCATTAACCATCTTACTAATAATACAACATCGCAATATGCAATATTACAGAACACCAGCAGTAGCAACAACAACAAAAACTGAAACACAAATACTATAAGGATACAAAGTTTAACTAAATATGAGCCTCGCTCTGTGAAAAGGGGTGTGATGCATGTGCGTAAAGTGTTATCCAAGAAAAGGCAGTGCAGTTCGCACAGGCTAATCAGGAAAAACACTTTCCGCCTTAACTGGATTTTCGCTAAGACGAGACTACCTTCAAACGAAAAATATCATAAAAGAGGAAAGTGTCGTCCCTGATTAGCTTGTGTGGACTGCACAGGCCAATCTGGGACGACACTTAACGCACATGCACTTAACCCCATTTTCTCAGAGCGCGACTCATATGTATTTCCTGTTCATACTAATGTGAACTACGGTACACGACAAACGATGACATTCTACAAATAGTGTCCTGCCCAGAAATGCGTGTACCTTGTCATTAAGTGGTCACCAAATATTGATTGTTAATTATGTTAATTTTATGCATACGTCGTTAACGTGACATCTCCCTCCATACGGTGTTGTTCTCGGACGGACAAGAGACACGCGTTGTTTACGTTACAAGTATTTACGTACGTTACGTTAATATTACGTGCTAAGAACGTATAAGAAATATGCATGATTCTAATAATATCACAGATAATACTTTTGCTTACATTTATTTATGTAATTATAACATTAATTTAAAACTATGGTGGTCAAAAACTATTAAAAAAACAACACTTATGGTCAATTTAGGCTTTAGCTATATGTTGCATGAACACTTTAATTTAACATACCATTATCCAAAACTCAAACAACGACTTCGCGATCAATACGTCCAGTCATGGTTTGAAATAATAAATTCGCCATGTAAATTAGATTATTATGCAAAATTTAAAAAGGGTTATGCATTTGAAAAAACATATATTGAATGTGTTGATAATTGCCATAGAAAAGCTCTGACAAGATTTAGACTAAGTTCAAACTCATTACAAATTGAAACTGGTAGACACAATAACATTGCGAGAGAAAACAGGAAAATGCAAACTGTGTAGCAGTAACGTGGTTGAACCTGAATATCACTTCGTATGTATATGTACGAGTATCGTGATTTAACAATTAAGTATAAAGTTAACCAATCGTTTTACACTGTCAACAAGTTCACATCTATGATGTCCAGCACTAACACGTGACAATTAAGAAATAATACGACATTTATGTACAATGCTATGTTTACAAGAAATATTTACCTCGCTTGTTAGCTACTTTGTTGCTTCTTGATAAAAACTTGCGATGTAAACCTAGTTATTTAGTTATAAGTCAATTATGTATCAATGTGATTATCTCTTTATGTGATAAGTTTTTTGTTTGTAAACATTTTAATTTGTCTGATCGTCTTTTTGTATATTTGTTTAGTATTCTGCCAATAAACTGAAACTGAACTGTTATCTTGTGACCAACGATTTCTATTTGAGTCTTGCTCCGTGAAAAGGGGGTTTAATGCATGTGCGTCAAGTGTCGTCCATGATTAGCATGTGCGGACTTAGAGAAAGTCTCATTTAAAGTTTAATCGAACCTTTGGTAGAAAAAGTTGTCAACTGGCAGATTTCTGTCATCGTTATCGTCGTTACCATTTTTAAAAATCAAATTCTTATTTTCGTCGAGATTATAAATTATGATAACATGACACTCGCTGATTTTATTAAACGCACATAATAAATAATTCGTTTTCAGTGGACCTGTTCACAGTTTGGAAAAATGACAATGGCAGTCTTTAATAAAATTGCCATAGATTGTTTAAAAATGCACGTATCCTATTCAAACAAGCAGAGTGACACTCCCGCCCCTAAATTCACAATTCTGCGTTTTGAAGTGGAAGTGCGTTCTCTTTTGGTTCTAGAGGTCCGAACTGAAGAACAGGCGCAGTTTAATTGTATATGTCCCTTTTTATTATTCCTATTTAAAACTATTCCAAATATTACGGTTTTGTTAGTACATGTAATTTCATTTTATGACATTCTTAAAAAAATACGAAAGTCTGCGAACAAGTCGATTTTAAACTTCATAATATTCAAAAAGAAAGAACTAGGAGTAAATAGATAATTATTTCTCGTTAAATTGCTGAAAAAATTAGTTTGGCAGAGATCAAATTTATCGTTTTATATTGGTAAATTAACTGCTTTGTTGCGCTGTTTTCAATTGGCCGCTTAAACCATAACTCATATATGATTTCATTAATATTATACCAGTTAAATGTTAAGACTTTTGTGTCAAATCTCGACACCATTTGGCAACGTTAAACTGTTACTGAGAAAATACATGAATCGCTATTGACATGTTTATGTACGGATAGAAAGTGCATTTCATTTGAGTTTCGCTCTGTGAAAAAGGGGTTTAATGCATGTGAGTAAAGTGTCGCTTTTATTGTATTTTTCGTTTAAGGAAGACTGTAATTGTCGATAAAAATTGCACGTTAAAAGATCTCAACAAGCATGATAGAAATTACTGATATCGAAATATATGTTAGTTTTTCCATCTCTTTCCTTTTTTTTAGACTGTTGTATTTTCTTACAAAACACATCGAGATCATTTAAATTTTATTTCGGAAAGCGTATTTTGATTCAAGGGAGGTCACCAATGTAACACGTTAACTATACTTTTTGCGATTACATTTCTTGATAGATTGTTAAATTGAAACGCGTGTATAGTCATTCGTAAAAAATAAAAGTATAACCATCATAATTATAATTGCAATAATAAAAATATAATTATACAATATTACAATTTATTAAAAAAATCACTCTTATGAAAATTTATCTTGATAAAGCAAGACTTATTTGGTATATATGTATACATTAATGCATTTATGACAGTAAATTAGCTATAAAAAGCAGAATTAACAAGCAAATTCGTAGAATTGATATCCCCCGCAACCTATGCTTTGTTTGAGGATGGGTGCAAGTCGGACGGACGAACATACTGACAGATGGACGGACGGAGGACAATAACTCAAAACTAAGACAGAGGAAGGTTCTTGNGTAGGTAGGTAGGTAGGTAGGTAGGTAGGTAGGTAGGTAGGTAGGTAGGTAGGTAGGTAGGTAGGTAGGTAGGTAGGTAGGTAGGTAGGTAGGTAGGTAGGTAGGTAGGTAGGTAGGTAGGTAGGTAGGTAGGTAGGTAGGTAGGTAGGTAGGTAGGTAGGTAGGTAGGTAGGTAGGTAGGTAGGTAGGTAGGTAGGTAGGTAGGTAGGTAGGTAGGTAGGTAGGTAGGTAGGTAGGTAGGTAGGTAGGTAGGTAGGTAGGTAGGTAGGTAGGTAGGTAGGTAGGTAGGTAGGTAGGTAGGTAGGTAGGTAGGTAGGTAGGTAGGTAGGTAGGTAGGTAGGTAGGTAGGTAGGTAGGTAGGTAGGTAGGTAGGTAGGTAGGTAGGTAGGTAGGTAGGTAGGTAGGTAGGTAGGTAGGTAGGTAGGTAGGTAGGTAGGTAGGTAGGTAGGTAGGTAGGTAGGTAGGTAGGTAGGTAGGTAGGTAGGTAGGTAGGTAGGTAGGTAGGTAGGTAGGTAGGTAGGTAGGTAGGTAGGTAGGTAGGTAGGTAGGTAGGTAGGTAGGTAGGTAGGTAGGTAGGTAGGTAGGTAGGTAGGTAGGTAGGTAGGTAGGTAGGTAGGTAGGTAGGTAGGTAGGTAGGTAGGTAGGTAGGTAGGTAGGTAGGTAGGTAGGTAGGTAGGTAGGTAGGTAGGTAGGTAGGTAGGTAGGTAGGTAGGTAGGTAGGTAGGTAGGTAGGTAGGTAGGTAGGTAGGTAGGTAGGTAGGTAGGTAGGTAGGTAGGTAGGTAGGTAGGTAGGTAGGTAGGTAGGTAGGTAGGTAGGTAGGTAGGTAGGTAGGTAGGTAGGTAGGTAGGTAGGTAGGTAGGTAGGTAGGTAGGTAGGTAGGTAGGTAGGTACGTAGGTAGGTACGTAGGTACGTAGGTACGTAGGTACGTAGGTACGTAGGTACGTAGGTAGGTAGGTAGGTAGGCAGGCAGGCAGGCAGGCAGGCAGGCAGGCAGGCATGCATGCATGTATGCATGTATGCATGTATGTCATTAGCTCATTGGACTCATTTTTACAAGTGAACGTTTAAAATAATTCTACTTAACGTTCGCGAGACGTTCAGTGGGGCTATACATAATACGCATTGTAGATTACACCTTACGCCCATATTTAACTAACAACCTCGCACACCTATTAACAAAAAAAAAACTGAGGAACTAGTTCACATTACTGCAACATAACTCCATCCGAGTCACGCACGCACTTACATCCTTACACATTAACACACTATGATGCGTTCACAAGTACTCGAGCACGTTAAACACTCTTCCCTCATGCGCCGTATCACTCACTCACGCTCTCACTCACTCGCTCATTCACTCACTCGCTAACTGACGCACTCGCTTACTCACTCACTCGCGCACTCACTCACGTGCTCACTTACTCACTCGCTCACTCACTTACTCACCAACTTACTAACTCGATCACTCACTGACTCATTATTACCCGCCTTATCACACAGTGATCATACACGTATTTGAACAAAGAAAAGTAACACTACACAAATCGCGATTTTGATTCACTACTTCCCTCGTTTTATGAATGAGTCACATGTTTTGCAATTGTGGCAATTCACTTACAGTAATAACATACTAAACACTTCAATAGCTATTCAAAAGTCGCCTATTTTCTTAGTGGTCAGAGGCTTATCCACTTGTGGTGCAAATATTTAACCTTGACATGAACTTTGAGAAATTACAATAACACATATTGTCTTCAATATATCCACCGTAAATTCCTACCATTCTTCTCCGTTTTGTCTTCAGCTCCATACTCATCATCATCACCATCGTCATCATCATCCGAAGCAGCAGCAACATCACCAGCATAATCATCATCTTCAGTAGCAGCATCGTCATCATTGTCATCATCATCATCAGCAGAAGCAGCAGAAGAATCACATTTATAATCTTCATCTTTATCCATCATCACCATCGTCCTCTTCCCCGTAAACGTCGTTTTTATCACCACCATATTTAATTATAATCAGCTACACAAAAACCTGCATATTATACATTATTGTATAGGTTGTTATGTAAAAAACAATAATAATGCAGTAGTTCTAATATAATTATGTGTACGTTGGGCCTATTAAAGATGGTACTTCATGGGCAATCGAACCAACCGGTAATCGATTGAGAAGGAATCCCACTATAATCATATCAGTTAAATAGTCAATGAGTGACTCGTAATTGAATGTACCAACAAACCGCGTGACGCCCCATTTCTATTCATCACCGATTACCATGTGAAATCGCTACTTAACCTTTTTCAAGTTTTCTGTATATTTTGGTCGTGTCCAATGGTGTAGCTAGTTGATTTGGCGCTTCACATACCGTCAAAGTGGCCGTCACATACAGCAGCCACAGGCACGGGAAGACTTACAAATTGAGCCTCGCTCTGGACAAGTGGTGTTTAATGCTTGTGCGTTAAGTTTCGTGCCAGATAAGAATTATTAGATTAGATTGCCAGGTCGACATTGACATATTATATGGTAATTTTCGTGTAAAGGAAGTCTCTTCTAAACGAAAATCCAATCTAGGCGGAAATCGTCCCCCCCCCCCCCTCACAAACGTCACAGCTTACTTGCACCCCGTCATCACCACCATCACCACTACCACTTACACAACCATCGACACCACCACCGACTCCACCTCACCACCACTACCACCAGCACCTCCTCCGACAATACTACCATCAACAACCACCACATCAAAAGCTGCAACAACAGCAACAACTCCGCAAACTCCATGTCTGGGCTTCTAGTACCACTCCCGATGATGCTTTTGTGAAGGCACACCTTGGCTACGCCCAAGTTTACAATGAAACTGAAAACGTAAACACGTACCACATTACTGCAGTGTTACTCCACTGCAAGTAGTATATCGAATGACACTTTAAATCAATGCAAAAATATATCTTTTACTGTATTTATATTGGATGAACTAAGACATAACCGTCATCGGGATATTTTTTGTTGGTGAATGATACACTCAGTGACTTCTGGATAAAGAACAGTAGATGTTTATTTCAATACGTGTACATGTATGTACATGTATAGACATTCTTTGCTTATACATGTACGTATGTGACATTGTTCGTCCTTGTTGAAAGCAATTGTAACCAGTTGTGTGATATAAAATAGCGGATAATCCAGTGTCAGAAACCACCAGATAATCATGTTCAAGATATCAGCAAAGAGTCAGACTGCAAAAAGAAATCATAAAGACATTATGCCTATATGACTTATAATTCAAACAGGTAAGAATATCTACTAGCACTAAATGTGTACTTTTATTGTATTGACATGTATATTAAATTTTATAGCATTCGTATTTTTATAAATATGTCCATCAACCATATTTTTAAATAGTGCAGTCGAAAAAGCGATGCTCATTTCTTAACTCATACATTTGTCAGTTAAACAAATCATCAAATCTTCACGGTAAGTAGAAATAGATTATCGTGATGTGGATACATGTATAACATTTCGTAAATACTATTTGGCTTTGTTTTCTTTTCGTTTCTCGTCAATATTTGCTCTATGCCTATTTGAACAGCAGCATGTACTTGCTAACTCACTCACTCACCCGAAGACCCGCTTAAACAACCACCAACCAATCCAAACCCACATACTCAATCACCTTTAAAAAAATATTTTTACCAACGGTTACAACTACTAAATATCTTGTTACTAGTAAAAAGGTATCAATATATTTGCACGAACGGACATACAAGAAAAGAACATAAACAGTGATCAGTGATCATACACGTATCAGAATAAAGAAAACGAACACTACAGAGATAGCGATGTTGATTCGCTATTTCCCGCGTTTTATGAATGAATCACATGAATTGTAATTGCGGCAATTCACTTACAGTAATAACATACTAAACACTTCAATAGCTATTCAAAAGTCGCCCATTTTCTTAGTGGTCAGAGGCCTATCCACTTTTGGTGCAAATATTTAACCTTGAAATGAACTCTAAAGAAATTTCAGTAACACACGATGTCTTCAATACATCCACCATCAATTGATACCATTCTTCTCCGTTTTGTCTTAAATTCTTAATCTTCATACTCCTCATCATCATAATTATCGTAATCATCACAGTAATCATCAACAGAAGCAGAAGCAGCAGCAGAATCTTATTTATCATCATCATCATCATCATCGTCATCGTCATCGTCATCGTCATCATCATCATCTACTTCATCATCATCATCATCATCATCATCATCATCATCATCATCATCATCATCATCATCATCATCATCATCATAATCATCATCATCATCATCATCATCATCATCAGCAGCAGCAGCAGCAGCAGCAGCATCGTCGTCCTCGTAATCGTAATCGTAATCGTAATCGTCGTTATTATCTCCATATTTACAGTTAATCAGCTGCAACATAACCTTCATTTGTCTCGACTTCCATTCAATAGTTATATTATACATTATTTTATAGGTTGATTATTATGATTGTTTTAAGTAACATAACAATAATTTATTAATAAGTGCTAATAGAAAAATGTGTACGGAGGGCATAAACATGTAACATCATGGACAATCGCACAAACCAGCAATCGATGTGAAATTAGTCAATGGGTGACTCTTAAGTGAATGTACCAAAACAACCGCATGACGCCCCATTTCTATTCATTACCGATTACCATGTGAAGTCGCTACTTAACATTTTCAAGTTTTCTGTACATTTTGGTCGTGTTTAATGGTGTAGCTAGTCGACTGTGCGCTTCACAGACGTACGAAGTGGTCCTCGAATACCGCAGCTACAGGCACGGGAAGACGTACAATTTAGCTTCGCGTTGGGAAAATTGGGTATAATGCATGTGCGTCAAGTGTCATTCCCGATTAGTCTTCGCAGTCCGCACAGAATTATCAGGGACGACACATTCCGCGTTCTTTTAATTTTTCGTTACCTGAAGTCTCTTCTTAACGAAAATCTAGTCTTGGCGGAATGTGTCATTCCTGATAAGTCTGTGCGGACTGCACAGGCTAATCTGGGACGGAACATTACGCACATGCATTTAACCAAGTTTTCCAAGAGCGAGGCTCAAATCCTTGAAACAACAACGACTGTTAAATTGAATTAAATTAACGTGTGTGAATACATATGTCTATGGATCTCTAAAATAAATAAAATTAAAAGTTGTAATGGAATATGTGTATGGTGAACAAATCCTTGAATGAATTTTATCAATGCCATCTAAACCCTTTATTTCTTAGAAAACTAAATTAACTACAATTAAATAAATTGTCGTTAACATAAGTATTTTACGATGTTTACATTCGCATCTCTTTACTTCAAACTTCTAACCGTGGGCTGCATTGCAATTAAAAACATTTTAAATCCAAATTATGCCTGAAGCTCCTCTTTAAAGTACCATACGCAAATCTCGAATATCTTCTCAAGCTGATAAGTATACTAATCCTATTGACAAAAGTGATCAGAGAATACAGTACCCTTTAGTGACAAACCTTATCTTAGGACCCTGAAATTTTCTCAAAGTACATGAGTTATGGCTATATACTGGGTCTTTCAATGCCCAGTATAAGGAGCACTGAGTACACTGAAGCTCGGTTGTCCAGTCGATTAAGTATTGCACGATATTTTTGTTTAGTATATGGCTAATTAAACAACCTCCACCACCACTAACCTGCACCACCGTCATCACCACCACCACTACCACACCTCACCACCACTACCACCAACATCTCCTTCGCCATTACTTACAGTAACAACCACCACATCAACAGCTGCAACAGCAGCAACAACTCCGCAAACGTCTAGTGTAGGCGTATTGTACCAATGCCGACGATGATTTTTAAAACATTCACACCTTAGCTACGCCCCAATTTACAATCAAACTGAAAACGTAAACACGTATCACATTTCTGCAGTGTTACTCCGCTACCAGTAGTATATCAAGTGACACTTTAAATCAATGCAAAAATATACCTTTTACTGTATTAATATTGGATGAACTAAGCCATAACCGTCATCGGAATTTTATTTGTCAGTGAAAGATCCATTCAGTGACTCACGGATAAAGAAAAGTAGATGTTTAGTTCAATACGTGCAAGGGTAAACATTATTGGTTTAAAGTATTGACATTGTACGTCCTTGTTGAAAGCAATTTACAACCGGTTTTGTGACAGAACCATGCGGATAATCCAGTGTCAGAAATCAGCGGATAATCAGATTTAAAAACGGAAAACATATAGACATTTATTTAGACATTCATGACTACTATTCCAAAAGGTAAGACTAGCATAAAACATGTATGTTTTTTGTATTGACATGTATATTAAACACATGTATAATTTAATTCTTATTTGTATAAATGTGTTCATCCAACATATTTTTGAAAGTAGTACAGTTAAAAAAAGCGACGTTCTATGCTGTACTCGTACATTTGGTAGTTAAAACTTCACCGTATGTAGAAATAGATAATCACGATGTGAATACATTATACATTTATAGCATTTCGTAAATACTATTTGGGTTTGTTTTCTTTTCTTTCCTCGACAACATCTGTTCTATGCCTATTTATACAGGTGGCTATTTCTTTGAGTTTTAATGTTTTCTAAAACACATTCGTAAATTATAGTTTACAATGTAATAATGACTCAGAAATAGAATTCGGAGTTAAAGGGGTTTGAACCAAAACAAAATTTGCTACTATGATAGATTTTGAAACGACAAGTAACATGATATATTATTCCTACAGATGGTCTCAATGAACATTTTTAGTAAAGATCTTAATACTCACACGCTTTCCTGGCACTGGCAAATAGTAAATTGGAGCAGGGGATTGTAAACACAATAATTCGAGCCGCGCATGGAAAACTGGGCTTAATACATGTGCGAAAAGTATCGTCCCAGATTAGCCTGTGAAGTCCTCACAGGCTTAGCAGAGACGACACTTTCCGCCTAGACTGAAATTTCGTTTAAATGATACGTCCTTTATACGAACAATTTTGTAAAAGCGGAAAGCATCTCCGTTATTAGCCTTTGCGGACTGCACATGAACATCTCTGACGATACTAAACGAACATGCATAAAGCCCAGTTTTCCCAGAACGCGGCTTATGTGTTAACACGTGAGATCCCCCTTATGTCTCGTGCATCAATTTACTTCAGATGTTTCCAATGCAAACATTTTCATGCGAAATGTGGACGGATATAATGGCGTGAAATCAAGATACCGGTTAAATTGAAGCATTATTTGCTCTCGTATTTAAGCCCCCGTCTGGCTTCCAGTGGTGTCAGGTAGCATTAATGGCCCCGGATAATCAAGATAGGGGTCAATTAGGGTTACAGAGATAAAAGGGCTGGAAACATCTGAGACAAAATCATTGAAAGTGCCGATGATATATGTTTCCTTGATTCATTTTTTTTGTTTTGGGTGTACCGTTACATTTTAAAGTTCCAGCTTCACTAAAAGTTACCCCCCGTTTGCCATAGACGAATATGCCATAGCCATGCTGAAGTGCAGAATATTAGATGTTGGATAAAATTATGAAACATATATTAGTTCATACACAGCAAAAATAAACTGTTTATAAATATAAATCACATGTAGTACATCATTTGTAATCGAAAGCAATCGGACACGAAATTGTTCATAACAGAATAGTTTAGTTTTGCGAACACATGTTTAAACTTGTGAACATGATGGATGGTTCAAAATAAACTCATTGAGGAGCAAACAATACGTTTACGTGGTGTCTTCTTCCGATCAGGAAGGAATTATTGACCTTAATATTGAAATTCAAAATGCGTTTTTCAAAATGTCAAATACAGGGGGAATTTGGACAGGAAGAATGAGGGACATGTAAACACGTTTTCGTTTCTTAATAAATAACATTAAACTTATATATGAACAACACTATATTATCTGGAAGAGTCTAAACTAGTTAAATAGCAATAAATAAACATTGAATGAAATGCTTTGTCTTACCGCGAGATTAGAATCGGAGTCTTCTGATCAGCGCTCGACATGTATGTCGCGTTCTGAGAAAACTGGGCATAATAAATGTGCGTAAAGTGTCGTCCCAGATTAGCCTGTGCAGTGCGCACAGGCAAATCAGGGACGACACTTTCCGCCTTAATTAGATTTTTGCTAAGAAGAGACTTCATTTAAACGAAAAATGTCATAAAAGAGGAAAGTGTCGTCCCTGATTATCCTGTGCGCACTGCACGGGCTAATCTGGACCGACACTTTACGCACATGCATTATGCCCAGTTTTCTCAGAACGCGACACATTTGTACCATGGTGGCATTTCGCATCCAAGTCTGGATCTGCTGACGATTATTTATATCACCAAACAAATGAAAGCAAATGCATTAAAAAATACACACATTACTTCTGTATAATCCCTAATAAAGTGTTCGACAGAGCAGCGTCAGTAAATTACTTCAGAAAAGGACAACAGATATGGTAGTCATAAAAAAATATCCGACGTAAATACATTTCAATTAAAGAATAGTTATGCACGATTTAGCTCCTTGTAAAATCGGTAATAAAGATGAGGTTCTTGAAAGAAGTCAAACCACGTAACTTTGCTTTCAATGTTGCGTTTAAAAACTCATTGAAGTAAAATTAGCGATGCCATACAATTGATTAAACAACCATTCATATTTGAACATTATATTGTGAACACCGAGCATTTATTTTATGTTTTGTATTTATATCTACCACCCCAACTTTTCCAGCCTTACACTCTTTCTCATGCGCCATATCACTCACTCTCTCACTCACTCGCTCCATCACTCGCTCGCTAACTGACTCACTCACTCGCTTACTCACTCACTCGCGCACTCCCTCACTCACTCTCTAACTCACTTACTCACTAACTTACTTACTAACTAACTAACTAACTAACTCACTCACTCACTCACTCATTACCACCCGCCCAATCACACAGTGACCATACACGTGTTTGAATTAAGAAAACAAATACTACACAGATCGCGATTTTGATTCACTACTTCCCACGTTTTATGAATGACTCACATGTTTTGTAATTGTGGTAATTCACTTACAGTAATAGCATACTAAACATCAAAAATCGCCTATTTTCTTAGTGGTCAGAGGCTATCCACTTGTGATGCAAATATGAACTTTGAGAAATTACAATAACACATATTGTCTTCAATACATCCACCATCAATTCCTACCATTCTCATCCGTTTTGTCTTCATCTTCCTCCTCCTCCTCCTCCTCATCTTATTCCTATTCCTCTTCCTCCTCCTCCTCCTCCTCCTCATCATCATCATCAGCATCATCATCGTCATTATCATCATCATCATCATCGTCTTCGTCATCATATTTCTCTTCCTCCTCATTCTTATCATCATCATTATCAC
Organism: Dreissena rostriformis; assembly: GCA_007657795.1. NCBI lineage: Eukaryota > Metazoa > Mollusca > Bivalvia > Myida > Dreissenidae > Dreissena > Dreissena rostriformis. The sequence continues at coordinate 147,934 of VMBQ01001003.1, read as the reverse complement.
AATCAAAATCATCATCGTCATAAAATAATAATTATCATAATCATCATCAGCAACAATTACATTATTATCATCATAGTTGTCTCCAAAGTCCTCCTCATCATTTCTGTTATCACCACCATATGTATAGTTAACCAGCTACAAGATAACCTGCGTTTGTATCGACTTCCACTGAATAGTTATATTACACATTATTGTATAGGTTTAAACGTATGATTGTTTTATGTAACATAACAATGATTTATTAATTAGTGCTAATATAAAAATGTGTTCGTAGGGCTTAAACACGTCACTTCATAGACAATCGCACAAACCAGTAATCGATTGAGAAGGAATCTCGCTATAATCATATCAGAGAAATAGTCAATGGGTGACTCGTAAGTGAATGTACCAACAAACCGCGTGACGCCCCATTTCTATTCATCACCGATAACCATGTGAAGTCGCTTCTTAACATTTTCAAGTTGTCTGTATATTTTGGTCGTGCCCAATGGTGTAGCTAGTGGTTATGGCTCTTCACTGACAAATGGTCGTCACAAACAGCAACCACAGACACGGGAAGACTTTTAAATTGAGCTTCGCTCTGGGAACAGGGGGTTTAATGCATGTGCGTAAAGTGCCGTCCCAGATTAACCTGTGAACTCCGAACAGGATTATCAGGGACGACACTTTCCGCTTTTATGGATTTTTTTGTTTAAAGGAAGTCTCTTTTAAACGAAAATCTAGTATAGGCGGAAAGTTTCGTCCCTGATAAGCCTGTGCGAACTGCACAGGCTAATCTGGGACGGAACATAACGCACATGCATTTAACCCCGTTGTTCCAAGAGCGAGACTCAAATCCTTGAAACAATAACGACTGTTAAATTGAATTAAATTAACGTGTGTCAAAATATGTCCATGGATCTCTAAAATAAATAAAGTTGAAGTGGGTTACTTACTGAAGTTAAAAGTTTTAATGGAATATTTGTTTAAAAAACAAACAGAATTCTCTGAACAAACCATTTAATGAATCCTATCAATGCCATCTAAACCCTTTCAAACTACAATGCCTACTGTGTATTGTACTTTTTATAAGAGAAACGGGATTCTCTCTGAGATTGGCATAGAAGAGCAAAGCTGAAGATACAATTAGTATTTGTTTGATTCACATACACACTAGAAATATATAGAATGAGTTATTTGTACCATAACGTATATTAATAAGTATTTCTGAGAAAACTAAATCAACTACATAAAATAAATTTTCATTAACATAAGTATTTAACGATGTTTACATTCGCATTTCTTTACTTCAAACTTCTTACCGTGGGGTGCATTGCAATTGAAAACATTTTAAATCCAAATTATGTCTGAAGATCTTTAAAGTACCATACACAAATCTCGAATATCTTCTCAAACTTACATATATAATAATCCTATTGACAAAAGTGATCAGAGGATACAGTACCCTTTAGTGACAAATCTTATCTTAGGACCCTGAAATTTTCTCCAAGTACATGAGTTATGGCTTTATATTGGGTCTTTCAATGCCCAGTATAAGGAGCACTGAGTACACTGAAGCTCGGTTGTAAAGTCGATTAAGTATTGCACGATATTTTTGTTTAGTATATGGCTAATTAAACAACCTCCACCACCACTAACCTGCACCACCGTCATCACCGTCACCACTTACTCACACCACCACCAACACCACCACCACTACCACCAGCTCACCACCACTACAACCAACACCTCCTTCGCCAATACTCACAGCAACAACCACCACATCAACAGCTGCAACAGCAGCAACAACTCCGCAAACTTCAAGTGTAGGCGTTTTGTACCAAAACCGACGATGAATTTTAAAACATTCACAACTTTGCTACGCCCCAATTTACAATCAAACTGAAAACGTAAACACGTATCACATTTCTGCAGTGTTACTCTACTTCCAGTAGTATATCAAGTGACACTTTAAATCAATGCAAAAATATACCTTTTACTGTATTTATATTGGATGAACTAAGCCATAACCGCCATCGGTATATTATGTGTTAGTGAATAATACATTCAGTGACGCACGGATAAAGATCAGTAGATGTTTATGTCAATACGTGTAAATGTATGTATTACAATTCTTTGTTTATACGTATATGACATAGTACGTCCTTGTTGAAAGCAATTTGTAACCGGTTTTGTGACAGAAATCAGTGGATAATCCTGTGTTATACATCAGCGGATAATCCAGTGCAGGAATCAGGGGATATTCAGATATAAAAACCGAAATCATAAAGCCATTCGGCCTATATGACATTTATTCATAAAGGTAAGAATAGCATAAAATATGTATGTTTATTGTAAAGCCATGTATATTAAATATAAGTTAATTCGTATTTCTATAAATGTTACCTTCCAATAAATATAATTCAAAAAGGTAAGAAAAGCATAAAACATGTATGTTTATTGTATTGACATGTATTTTAAATATAATAATATTATACGAATTACTACCGGGACTTTCTTAACATGTTGGATGGACACATTTATAAAAAATACGAATTATATTATAATTCGTATTTTTTATAAATGTGTCCATCCAACATGTTAAGAAAGTCCCGGTAGTCAAAAAAGCGATGGTCTATGCTGAACTTATAAAATTGGTAGTAACTAAGATCATCAAAACTTCACCGTAAGTAGAAATAGATTATCGTGATGTGGATACATGTATAACATTTCGTAAATACTATTTGGGTTTGTTTATCTTTTCGTTCCTCGTCAACATTTGTTTTATGCCTATTTCAACAGATGTATTTGAACAGATGGCTATTTCTTTGAGTTTTGATGTTTTCTTTACACATTCGTTAAGTATAGTGTACAATCTAATTATGGCTTAGAAAAAAGAATTATGAGTTATAAGGGTTTATATAAAAAACTACAGTTGTTACTAAGATATATTTTTGAACAACATTTACCATGATATATTATTCCTACAAATTGTTTAAATGTACATTTTAGTAAAAATATATATAAGCTTGCTTTCTGGCACTGGCAAATAGTTAATCGAAACGCTGGATTTTAAACTCAATAATTTGAGCCGTTTTCTGGGAAAACTGGGCTTCATGCATCTGCGTAAATTATCGTCCCAGATTAGCCTGTGCAGTCCGCACAGGCTAATCAGGGACGACACTTTCCGCATATGTTGGATTTTCCTTTGAAAAAGACTTACATTATACGAAAAATTCCGTAGAAGCGGAAAGTATCTCCCTGGTTAGCCTATACGGACTGCACGTGCATTAAGCCCAGTTTTCACAGAACGCGAACAATTTGTGTACATGCGAGATCGCCCCAATATCTCGTGCATCAATTTACTTCAGATGTTTCCAATGCAAACATGTTCACGCAATATGTGGACGGAGTTAATGGCGTGAAATCAAGATACCGGTTGAATTGAAGCATTATTTGCTCTCGTATAAGCCCCCGTCTGGCTTCCAGTAGTGTCAGGCAGCATTAATGGCCCCGGATAATCGAGATAGGGGTCAATTAGGGGTTCCAGAGATAAAAGTGCTTGAAACATCTCAGACAAAATCAACGTGTCATGCTAAATGCCAATTTATATTTGCACACACTCAAAAGTTATTCGTGTAAAGATCATACTTATGTTCTATAACCGCAAACTCTGAAACAAGAACTTCTTTTACAACGGATATTCCTGCTACAATAACCACCTACTACAAGTAAAACAACAATACTTCTACTACTAACTACTAACTTCTAACTACTAACTTCTAACTACTGCTACTGCTACTTCAAATTATTCGTTTATTCTTAAACAACCGTATCCATTGTTTGTATGAACCAAATATCTTAAGCGAAGCAGAAATAAAGAATACCATTCTTCCACAACAAAGGGCGTTTGTGCATGAACGTAGATAAAAACACATTGTTTTATTAGCCTTTTATCTTGATCGTATAAAAGCTCGCGTTTCTATGACAACACTGTTCGTTTTTATTCTCCCATGCTTATACACTGACATATTATTATTGCACAGAAATAACATTGCGTATATGTGTCGTGTTCTGAGAAAACTGGGCATAATGCTTGTGCGTAAATTGTCATCCCAGATTAGCCTGTGCAGTCCGCACAGGCTAATCAGGGACGACAATTTCCGCTTTTATGGAATTTTTCGTTTAAATGATGTCTCTGCTTAGCGAAAATCCAGTTTAGGCGGAAAGTGTCGTCCCGGATTAGCCTGTGCTGACTGCACAGGCTAATCTGGGACGACACTTTACGCACATGCATTATGCCCAGTTTTCTCAAAACACGACACATATGTTCATAGTAGAAGTGAATGTCAGCTTTGTTGATGTTCATAATTGTTGATTCGTGGTTTCAGCATTTTACGCAGCATCCACATTCAGTTCAACTTACGTGCTTGTATTTATGAATACAACGTACGTTATATTACGTATTGAATGATTATCAATTAGTTATATATACATTTGTATAAATAAATTTCCTATCAAACTTATTGACATAAACGTTCGCTGAACTGTTGTCTGAAAGTTTTATAATCTTGAAAGTTTTATTGACAGATGAGAACAAATACCATATTCTCCTCGAACACAAATACGAACGCTTTCATGCGCACGGGCATGAACACGGACACCAAAATGGACGAAAACACCGTCTTGAACAAGTCCGTCCCTGACTCGAACACGGACAGATCCTCGAAAACGGTTGTGTACAAGAAAACAAACACGGACGCGAATACTTACTTGAACACGGACGCGAATACTTACTTGAACACGCACGTGAACACTAACTTGAACACACACACGAACACTTACTCCAACACGCACGCGAATACTTACTTGAACGCGGACGCGAACACTTACTTGAAAACGGGCGCGAACACTTACTTGAACACGGAAGCGAATACTTAGTTGAACACGCATGCGAATACTTACTTGAACACTGACGCGAATACTTACTTGAACACGCACGCGAATATTTTCATGAACACGCACGCGAATACTTACTTGAACACATACGCGAACACTTACTTGAACACACACGCGAATACTTTCTTGAACACGCATACGAACACTTACTTAAACACGGGCGCGAACACTTACTTGAACACGGACGAGAATACTTACTCGAACACGCGAATACGGACTCAAATACACGAAACCGACACTAATGAACGATTAACACGAAATCACAAAATCTCAGTGACAATTACTCAGGTCCAATATGGATTATGAAGACGAATATTGAATCCAGTTTTTCATTCCGCAGCCCTAGCCTGATATTGATTTTCGCGATGAGTCAGCAAATTGTATTTTGCAAATGATATTGGGATATCGATAAATTCCAGGTTATTTATGCGAGCGCGCAAATTTTCTCAGAGAATTGGTTAAGCATCGGAAGATTTCAGATAAAACACACCAGTTGTTCAGGCTTCATGTTTAAAGGGGCGTTTCGCACTGTTAAATGCGAAATCTTAGAGCCACAACAGCGAGCTGCCTTACGTGTTTTAATTTGGGATAAATTATTGTTATGTGTTATTATTATTTTAAGGAATTAAAATGATTTAATTAATTATTCTTTATGGATTTTTGTGACAAACATTCACTCAAACACAACAGCAACAACAAAACAGTGGCGAATGTAAAACAACACAGTATTCTTTATTATCTTCTCATTTCTCAAGTTTGCATTTTTATGTCAAACGTCCGATGTTTTTTTGTGTGTGATACTGTCTTTAAAATAAACGCATTGATAATTTATTCCAAAACCGAATTTACTTCTTTTGCTAGAAGGATCACTTGGGATGAATCAATGTCTTGCACGTCTTCACTTTACGGTTATGACATATTTGAAGTTTCAATTTAACCGCTTGAGAAATGTGGAAATTGTTCGATCCTCTTATGAGGACGAACCGACCGACCGAAATCCGATCGACACAGTGACTCTAAGATATCCACATGTAAACACATAGTGTACTGCATTTATTTGGTTAATGTATAATGTATTATGTTAAATGTTTTTTTCCGTTGTCTGCTATTACATAGTTTCTTTTTTTTCCGGCGTCTAGTCAATCTTACAGTTATCCCAGCGACCAGTCTAAACATTACAACTATCAAAGCAACATCAATGCAGGGTCCAAAATGTTCATTGAAGCAGATGAAAGCATGAATACAGTCAGAAAATCGGAAAATAATTGAGTATAAACCACTGAGTGGAATTAATGTCAGTTTCTTTTGTGCGTTACAATGATAAATATTTGATTTGTGGATTTATACTACCCGTAAACACGCTAAAGGTATTGTGCTAAAACGTATAGCCATAAAACAGTAGTATATTTTTGTGTAGAAGCGATTTCATTTATGTATAATAAATTAAGTTTTCCTGTTCATCTGCTATAATTTCCTGAACATATCCAGCCATTATACATTTTCGTCTGTTAATGCAAAATAAGAGAACCATAGCAAGGAATAAAATACATAATATATGTAATATTTTTATTTTGAACCTTATCTGTTGTATGTATTCTATACAAACTATACAGAACTACCTGTTAATACAGTATTAAGTTAGCACAGATAATTCATTTTATATTTCCTGTTTTACAATTGCAAAAATGCATTAACGATTATTTATATTAGTTATCACAGAAGACGAATCATGAAGATGCAATGACGTTTTTTTAAGCAGATCAAAACCAAAAAACTTATATATTTGATAAAGTACTTCTGTATAAGGTTGTCGACTTAAGCGACATTTTTAAGGCGGCGTTTTTTAGGCGGAAAATATACGTGTTTTAGATGTAAATGCTTAACAGACAAACACTTCTTTCTAATTAGAAGTCAGTTCAACATTTTATTGAAAAGTCTGAACCAAAGCGTCATTTAAATACAGAATTTTAGGTAACTCTCAAACAGATAAACATGTAAACACGTAAAATATATAACATAAATGAATTGGCATGGATTCTCAAACGATACGATTGCGATTTGATTTATTTATTCATTATACACTAACCTGTCCACTTAATATTAATTACCACTACGTGCGATCGCAAAATTGAACGTCCTGACTATATCGACGTTAACTATACATGCTAATTGCCTCATTAAGTCACCACGGAATTCGGAATGCTGATGCAGTGTTTTATACAAGGTGTTTGGTGAAGTATTAATGACTTAGGCAAATGAATATATTGAAGATATGAGCCTCGCTACGGGAAAACCGGGCTTAGTGGATCTTCATTTAAAAGAGACTTCCTTTTAACGAGGAAAACCATAAATGCGGGAAGTGTCGTCCCTGATTAGACTGTGCGGACTGCACAGGCTAATTTGGAACAACACTTTCCGCACATGCATTAAGCAGAATGCACTGTTCTATCGCACTTTGGTGTCAGCCCAACTTTGGTGTTCACTAGAATTATAGCGTTGCAGTGGTGCAGAATAAAGATGATCTTCAAAATCAACATCATTATCAGCAGCATCACTTGTATATGTGTGAACATATTCATCGCCTTTACGATGGACATCTTCATCATGATGATCATCATATACATAAAAAAGTTAATAACCCATTTTCTATTTCCGGATGGTTGGTATGATGATGATGATGATGATGATGATGATGATGATGATGATGATATTGACAAAGGTACTGATAGTGCTTATGTATTGCGCTGACATGTTATGATGTTCATTTTATCAACAGCTTGAAACGATGATGCACAAATTTAATTATACACATACAAAAAAGCAAAATATACAATGACCGCTAGAAATCACACGTACGCAGACTACAATCCAACAGTATGAACATGTAGTGGCGTGTTCTGAGAAAACTGGGCAAAATGCATGTGCGTAAAGTGTCATCCCATATTAGCCTGTGCAGTCCGCACAGGTTAATCCGGGACGACACTTTCCGCCTAAAATAGATTTTCGCGAAGAAGAGACATCATTTAAACGAAAAATTGCATAAAAGCGGAAATTGTCGTCCCTGATTAGCCTGTGCGGACTGCACAGGCTAATCTGGGATGACAATTTACGCACAAGCATTTTGCCCAGTTTTCTCAGAACACGACACATATATTGCAACACCTACAAATTCTCAGAGGTACAATGTTGCTCATTCAGCTCGTTACCAAAATTTAACATCTGTTTGTAGATGTAAAAATGCTCGGGGGTTACTAATGATGATATCTGGTTTTCAACGGGCATGTGATACACAGTTAGATAAGCTTTGAATTGGAAACAGTTGTTTGTTGTTGTTTTTTGCTGTGGGCTGTGCAATAAACACCTGTTTGTTTGTGATTATTATGGTTGTGCTGATGATTGTGGTGGTGGTTGTGGTTGCAGTGGTGATGATTATTATGCTGCTGCTTCTACTGCTGCTGCTGATAATAATGCTGATTATGATGGGTATGTGGTGGTGGAAGATGATGATGATGTAAGATTAAGAAATCTTATAGCCACATGCCACAATGCGTGCTAGCGTCCCTGAAAGATTAGTGTATAGAAGAATGAGGTCGAACGAAAACATAAATCAGCTAATAAACCAATCTGGCCATTATCGCATCATTTTCGTTGGGGTGGGTGTGTCATTATGTGACATGTAGTCCTAACAACCCACAGGGGACGTACGGGGGACAGTGTCATTAGTATATATGTCATTTTCGTGCACAATTGTAGCTGGTATGGTTATAATGTACGAGGTGTAGTTGGACCATTTTGTTGTACCTGAATAACTTATTGAAGCGTTAAAATGTGATGCTAGAAAATGTCCACAATGCTTGTGGCCTTGGATTACGGACTTAAATGCCAATCAAACGCTGGGTCATTGCATTTACTTAAGTCGCGGAACTGTATTCACTAGGAAATCATATTTGTGTCGCGTTCTGAGAAAACTGTGCATAATGCTTGTGCGTAAATTGTCATCCCAGATTAGCCTGTGAAGTCCGCACCGCACAGGCTAATCAGGGACGACAATTTCCGTTGTTATAGAATTTTTCTTTTAAATGATGTCTCTTCCAAGCGAAAATCCAGTTTAGGCGGAAAGTGTCGTCCCGGATTAGCCTGTGCGGACTGCACAGGCAAATCTGGGATGACAATTTACGCACATGCATTTTGCCAAGTTTTCTCAGAACGCAACTCATTTTAGCTCGTTCCTAACAGTTGGAACTCATGGTATCATAGCAATCATCATAAACATGCATTTATTTGAGCCTCGCTCAGTGAAAGTGGGGCTTAATGCATGCGCGTAAGGTGTCGTCCCATATTAGCCTGTGCAGTCCACACAGGCTAATCAGGGACGACATTTTCCGCCTTAACTAGATTTTCGCTAAGAAAAGACTTCCTTTAAACGAAAAATACAATATAAGCGCAAAGTGTCGTCCACTGCGGACTTCATGGGCTAATATGTGACGACACATTAAAACATTAAACCCAGTTTTTGCAGAACGCGACTCATTTACATGCATGTATTTCTAATGCTCATGAATAATTTAATTAAGAGAGGAAAGCAGCGAAATTATTGAATGCATAAAATACAGTGAGCGGTTATAGCTATATCACCCCAAAACCTAGCAAAAATGATGTTAGTTTTCAAACGACATGATTTACGCGTGACATTTTGTATGTTATTGCCAATTTTGTCATCATCATTACCACTATAACTTGCCCCCATAAATACTATCTCATCTGACAAATAATAAACCCTTTCAAACGATATAGTTATGCGGAATAAGTGCTCCATAAATTGTTCATACCGGTATATGCTCAATGTTATGCGTACCGTGCTTAAATTATGATATCATACTTTATGAGTAATATGTTCAAAGGAATTGGACGCGTTTAAGTATTTCACGTGTATTTCAGGGAAGATATTTTATTCATCAGAAACTACAGCATAACAATGTTTCCGCGTTTATGTTTTTATTTAAAATATAGAAAACGGATATCGTAAGATTTTAAAGTCCCTTTAATTGCAAATATTTTTTTTGTATTTGGTTACCATTCTAAATCACGTTCTAGCTCTGCTAGTACTACTTCGTTTATCGGATAACTAACCAATGCGTTCAGAGTATCGTTAAGTTGTTGCTCGTACTTCAGATATAAAATCTCGATCAATCTCAGACATGATGTAATCGAACGTCACATGACGTCATAATCGATAATGCGATTGGTTTGATGATAATGTACGTCTAATTAGACGACGGTAAATACCGAACTGTATCGGCACTAGAGATAAGGTCCTTAGCGCTAATCTGTTTATCACAGTGTTCGATTTTCTTCGGTGATGTCGGGCTGTGTTGCAAATGATGAACCGTTGCTATTTTTGACGTCTTGAAATAAACCCATTTTTATCATGTTCACGTTAAACCCCAAATAGAAGAGACATCACACTAGTGTTGGTGCAGGTACTTGTGTTAAGATGTACATTTGTGATAGTTGCAAAAAAGCAAAAGAGTTTCGTTCTGGAAAAAATGGGCTAAATGCACGTGTGTTAAGTGAAATTCCAGATAAGCCCGTGCAGACTGCGTAGGCAAATCAGGGACGACTTTTTTGTCTTTTATGGAACTTTTCGTTTAAAGGAGGTCTCTTTTAAACGAAAATCCAGGTAAGGCGGACAGGCTAATCTGGGTTGACACTTTGCGCACACGAATTAAGCTCAGTTTTTCCAGAACGAAGCTCAGAGCTTTGGTGACGGAAGCTGTTGTTGTAGTGGTAGATGTGTTTGAAGTGATAAAGTTACTCGTGAAAAAATTATGTACTCATCATACGCGGTTTTATAGATTATTTAAGTTGATTTTAGAGTGCCTAAACATGATGATGAGGATGATTTATGTTGGGTTTCACATTTAAAGAGCTTCCGTGTTGGCGTCAATCACAAATTAAATGTTTCGTGAGGATCGAAAGTACGAACAGGCTGCATTTTTTTATGAAAGCGGAACTTTTATTTGTGCAGATCATAAAGAAATAATTAAATCTTACATCGAAAATGAGCGAAAATAATGAAAAGAACGAATAACAATCTCTGCCAAAGATAAAAGTATTGAAGGACATATATAAATTGATTTTTTCTTCCTTGAATTGACATTAAAAACCAAGTGAAGTGATGTATGCAATTCAAAAAGACAAATAGCTTTCAATAGATTTTTTGGTTGTTAATAGTTTGTACCATATATTTTATTCTGAGACTCAGTTGTGAAACTTCATTTACAACACCAACTAGTTTAGCTTCCTGGTTTTTGATGGATCGCTAGAACTTCTACTGGAGATCTAACGGAAGAAAATTGACGGCTATCATTTCAGCAGACACGGCAATTGTTTAAATATTTGACTTGATGCCAACATTTTGTTTTGAATAGTGTGGAGTATAGCGTTGGACTGTTATCAACATGTTTCACTGGCAAGGATTATGTAAAAATGTAACTTTGTGGACATGATGCGACATTTAGGAAACTTTTGATAATTAGACCTTTGGCTAAACAATCCGCATAGAATTGGGATTACTGGATAATATTTTTAGGGAAATGATTGAAAACAAGATTAGCTTCATCGTCATTTTCGTGTTCGACGCAATACTCGCCATAATCATGATAACATCATAATAGTCGGAATAAATTCATATTACCACCACCTCCACCATTATTATATGACATAATTTCCATCGTCTTCGCCGTCGTGATCATCATCATTACCATCATCTTGCAACAAAAATAACTGGCAAGTGCATATAACTTTTGATAATTTCCTTTGTATGTCTCCCAGTCTATACTGGGGGACATAATGTTTTTGCCCTGTCTGTTTGTTGGTTTGTTTGTTGGTTTGTTGGTTTGCGTCAAACTTTAATATTTGCCATAACTTTTGCAATATTGAAGATAGCAACTTCATATTTGGCATGCATGTGTATCTCATGGAGCTGCACATTTTGAGTGGTGAAATGTCAAGGTCAAGGTCATCCTTTAAGGTCAAAGGTCAAATATATGGGTCAAAATCGCTCAAAAGGGGACATAGTGTTTCACAAAGACATCTTGTTTACCATGCATTTAACCTTTTATTTCAGGTATACATTCCGAGTAAGACAGAACACTGAACGAGGGAACAATCTTCAGATATTTTCTTCAAAGAGAGACGAGTGCTCTGCTGAAAATAGAAACAAAACATTATAAGCTGGAATAGTTTTAACGGTTGTATATCACCTGTGTATAACAACCACCATCGGATAGCGATGGAATAATTTCCGGCATTATTCGGACTCGGAAATAAAGAAGCAGTCAGTTCAATAAATTACGGAAAATTCCGAGTGGCTACATTTCTGTGATTAAAACAGCGACATACTGCAATCGATTCTGTTTTTTTTTTCGGATCGAAATAAGTGTTTTAAAATGTGCCAAGTAATCATTACATGTCGATCACTCTTATGGACGCTGTTGTCAATAGCAACAACCCAGATTATGATTGCCAGCGTGTTCTCGCCGTCATGGTTGGTCGGATATGCGCGCGCGCCCACTCTCGCAACGACCTTGACTGACCTTGACAACCGTACGGTTGTGGGTAAAGCCATTGGCAAGGAACTCGACACCGAACCATTCAGCCCAACTATCGGAATAATTAATCGCTGCACACGGCTACGGAAATTCCAGGAAATTCTCAACAGGGACAACTGCGCAACGTACGTCACGGATTTCGGAATGCCGAATTCGCAGTTTCCAGACGCTTGGAAAGCGAGTCTGATTTTCTTCAGTATCGGCGGGATCTTGCTCGTGTACACCATGGGTGCTGCGGTAATGAGCGTCTGTGTTCAGGCAATGTGCGGAAAGAGTATTTATACTCTCTCAGGGTTGATGCAAAGCATTGCAGGTGAGTGGACTATAAAGAACCAGCCGATATTCAAAGATATTTCGTAACGTCCTTAGTTGTACTAAGTTATCTCCCTTTGCAAAAAGAGTGTTTCACAACCTTAATGACACTATGGCAGAGTAATCATCATTATATCACATACCACTGATATCATTCAAAATTATAACTTTCAAGTATAAACGTATTGCATAGAACAACATAAACACCATACTATACGAAGCTATTTATAGAACTCCCTCAGTTATCCCCTATGGTTAAAAAATACTGTGTACATTAACTTCAAACATCTACAGTTATCCTTCCTCTATTACTACATACCACAAATAAGTTACTCATTTAAAATAGCTTCTGCCTGTTTCTGAAGCGTATGTTCACAAATAAACAAACACTGCAATTTATGTTTAAGTATTTATTTTCCAGAGTTGTCCCCCTTTTTTCCTGTACGGTAATACACTCTCACTGGGGCAGATTAAAACATTTCAAACAAGTAACACAGGGGAAATTTCCGGTTCGAGCTAACGCATTGAGGACACAAAACGATCCTCAATCAAGTGCATACAATGTGAAGTTTTTCTGTACATTCATAACATATTGTATAATTCCACAAGTGTTTCTGTAGTGTAGCCCTCTGTTTTGTCGGTTGGGCGTCAGACAAGAATGCAAGAAATATCATTGCCTGTTACCGTGTATATATCTATTACATTATTCCACAGGTGTTTTCTGCAGTATTGGCGTGGTCCTCTATCCTGTGGGCTGGGCGTCAGACAAAGTGAAGTTTTACTGTGGAGAGGAGACCTCCGCCTTCTATTACGACCAGTGTAGTTTTGGTAAGTATGAGTGGTCACGTGGTAGTATTTTTGTGGTTCGTGTGTGTATGAAAATGGCCATATGTGACTACAGATGGTGTGCGGAAAATGGTCGTGTTACCACTATTCGTGTGCACAAAATACAAATTTAACTTATTGCATGTTTGGAAAAAAATCAGCACTTATTCTAACCACTCTTCGGACTTGTGGTTGGATTTCATTTGACATGCTTATGATATGATAAAACAACATATTTAACTTAGAATGTTACAAAGTCAATTGCATTTTTTTTATACATTTTAAATTACAATGTAGATCTACAAATGTTACTTTTGATTGTACTTGTTTCAGACGGGGTTACGTACATGTATGTCATATTTTGCACTCATAGTGAAGTATAAACATATGTATAAATACGCAACGAATGTATACACATGAGCGTCTTTCAACTGAAAGAAGAAAAACATTCAGATCAAGACTCTATAGATTATACGAGTATAATCTTCCTCACTTAATGGATGTGCGTTAAGTGTCATCCCAGATTAGCCTGTGCAGTCCGCTCGGGCTAATCAGGGGCGACACTTTCCGCGTTTATGGAGTTTTCCGTTTAAATGAGGTGTCTGTTAAACGAAAATCCAGTCAAGGCGGAAAGTGTCGTCCCTGATAAGCCTGTGCGGGCTGCACAGGCTAATCTGGGACGACACTTTACGCACATTCATTAAGCATTATTTATTTCAGGTTGGTCATTCTACATGGCCATCGTCGGCGTGCTGCTCGTGTTCGCCTGCTCTGTGCTCTCCATCGGCGCCGACCACGCCACCACCAGCAGACGTGTCGAAGAGGAGATAGTGGAGGGAAAAGCACTCATCTGCGTCATGGCGTGACGTCATTGACGTCATAACTCTTCATCTGACGTCATCGATTTGACGTTACGTTACTCTTCATCTGACGCCATCTATTTGACGTAACGTCATAATTATTCAGCTGACGCCATCGGTTTGACGTAACGTCATAACTCTTCACCTGACGTCATCGACTTATGTGTTCATCGGCTTTATAATATTGATTGTTTTGTTGTTGTCTTTGGGAGATTAAAAGGTTTAGTTTTCGTCGTGGCGTGACGCCATCACTCAAAATGAGACGTCATCGACCTTTCGAAATACTCGTATCTGTTTACTTTCGTATCAGAAGGAGGGATATAAACAATGCATCGTGGCTTGATTTCGTAATAAGTATTTGACGATATCATAATAGTTTGTTTAGTTTACTTATTGCCATTTGTTAAATGAGGAGAAGTTCTTTTCTAGGTTCTGTCGTGACGTCTTAACTCGTAATTCGACGTTCTTGAAATATGTGTCGCGTTCTGAGAGAACTGGACAAAATGTTTGTGCGTAAAGTGTCATCCAAGATTAGCCTGTGCAGTCCGCACAGGATTTTCGCTAAGAAGAGACATCATTTAAACGAAAAATTCCATAAAAGCGGAAATTGTCTTCCCTGATTAGCCTGTGCGATCTGCACAGGCTAATCTGGGATGACACTTTACGCACATGCACTTTGCCCAGTTTTCTCAGAACACGACACATATGTGTTCGCTTACTTACTGTTCGTTTATGGAGAGTGTCGCTAGGTGACGTAATCACTCATAATGTTCAAAACGCTATCACATATAATTATGTCTTTCTGCATCAGGTTACTTATATCATGTTTAAGCTGGTAAATCTTTAAAATATCCTTACCGAAAAATAAACATAACTAAAAAAAAACGTTCACTACGTATACACGGTTTAGATCTAGTCCATATATTTATAATTCAACGTAATAATGTAAATTTTACTTATACTCTTATTATTGTTGATTATTGTAGTATAGATATAATGGCTTGAAATTACATTAATGTTAATTGTTGTATATCGATTTTCCCACTGAGTGTGTATGCCCCAACTTTATTAGGGGAGGGGAATATAGATGCGCGCGCATTCTTGTCACATTTTCTTGTTTTGTTTAGTCACAATTGTTTTTGGTCATATTTTCTTGTTACGGGTCAGACATTATTTGCAATTCTACAAAATAGTACCCCATAGTGCGTATGTGTGATTTTCGAAGTAATTTTATGTTGGACAAACGGTAACGAATTCTCTCATATGTGTATGCTCCCTGAAATAGGGAGCATATAGTCGCCGCTTTGTCCGTCCTTCTAAAGAGTTATTTTAATTAATGAAAATGAGTTTGCGGCGATGTGAAACGAAAGTTCGCGAGCATTTTATCAATCATACTTGATACCCTCCCATCATACCTTCGCGCGAAATCATAATAATTAATTCTGCAAATCTAACGAAACTTTGTATATTGCATCTTATATATAAGACATGCACATATTGTCAGGTCTTTCAACTTTTATGACTTTGAGGGAATCTAATAACAAATACGACGTGTTCATTGTCTTGCACGATATCTGGAATTAATACGCCAGGGGTCAAGCGCATATCGTCAGATCTTTTCGGTCCGTAGGTCTTTTAGGGAGTTATTGCCCTTTGGTTATTAATTGTTTTATTTATGTTGGCCGTGCTTACTATCAACCTATTATCGGGGAACATCAATCCATTTTACTGATATTCTTGTATGTGTCAGTGACGTAGTCACTTCTTTTGAAATAGCGTTCATAATTTAGACAAATGTTTTAGGACCGTAATCCGTATAAAAAATATATCCAGCCACTTCTTTCTACGCCAATTACCGGGCATATAAATCAAGAGAGATTACTCAAATAAGCTGGTTGCCAAGTACTAACGATGGTCTTCCTTATAAGTTTTTTCAATGCAGAGGACCAGTGTTAGAGATTAGAAACGTGTTCTCTTAACGTCGTATTTAAAAAAAAAAAAAAAAAAAAAAAACATTGGATGCATTTTGCTTATTGTTGCGTTAGTCATATAATGCATTTTCTATATGTGCATAAAGTGCAGATGTATCTATTGTCAATAAAAACACACACACTTTTTGTATTATCAAACGGAATAATAGTTGTACATACGTACAAGATTGTGCATAATACAAGAATCGAACACAAATATGATTTATGTACATTTATTTAAAGCTTTTTATGAAAGCTTTTTGGTATGTTTGCATTTGCATTTTAACTAACCGCCTAGCTCCTCAAGCTGTGCTATTTTGAGTTTAACAAGGAGAATAACTTTTAAAAGAGTGCGTTTGTTTTTGTATTTCTGGTTTGATTATCTGTTGTATATATTTCTTTTAGTTTCGTAACACTTTAAAACTACTATTTCAAAGACATTATCATGAACATCTACAGCGACAAAAGCAACATCATCATCATCATATGATAATACTTCATCAGCAGCATCATCATCGTCATCATCATTGTCGTAACCACCTAAATAATCATCATTACCGCCACCAGTTCCATCATCAGCAGCTTCATTAACATAAACATAACCATGCACAAAGTATTTCACTTATTACTTAAATTTTCGTAAGTCCCTTTCCTCAAATCGTTGATGATCATTTGTTTAATATAAATGTATTTCATTTACATTGCCCATGCAATATATATTTTTCAATGTATGTACTGTACATATAACCAATACAATTTACGATGTATAGCCTTTTTTGAATAAATATATGGCATGAATTATGTGTTGTTGGCTTGCAAAGTGTTAAGTCAAGAAGAATCCCCATGAGTCACCATCACAAATATTTGTATTGTGCTTGCTTCCTCCTTAAAGGGAATGTCCAACAGATAAAGCGTCGCACGACGCGAAAGGGTATTTTGGGAAACTACCAGGATTGCTTACATAGCTAAAAAATACATCCGCTATAAATATGAGCGTGGATGGTGGAATGGTCTAAGCGGGTAGCTTTTTACTCCAGAACTCATGGGGTCAGTGGTTCGAGCCCTGTTGAGGGTTACTTTTTTTCCTTTTTTTAAATTGTGTTCTTGTTTTTTTACTGGAGATTTTTAGTTCAAATATTTAAATGTATCAATATAAAGCATTTAATGACAAGCTTCAATACATGCCAAAATCTGTTGGACGGCCCCTTTAATTTGGGGACAAATTTCCTTCCAACAACTGATCAATATGGTTCAACCATATCGATCATAAAATGAATCGACCATATCAATGTGGATCATGACATGAAATATTGCAATGTAAAGGATCACTTTGAATGAATCGTTGTTTAAAGGACCGTTATGAAAAGGATCGCATTTATGTCAAATAAAGCAATGAAAAGGATCCCATTTAAAGTGCCAAAGACATCAAGGAAAAGGTTCACATTTAAAATACCAAAAAAAGAAATCATTAGGATCACATTTTAAATACCAAAGACGGTAACCATAAGAATCACATTTAAAATGCCCAAGACGGCAATGATAAGGAGCACATTTAAAATACCAAAGACATCAATTTAAAGGATCATATATATGGAATACCAAAGACAGCAATAAAAAGGAATTGCATTTAAAATGCCCAAGGCAACAATGAAAAGGATCACATTTAAAATGCCAAAGACGACAACCAAAAGGATCAAATATAAAATGCCAAAGATGACATTCAAAAGGATCACATTTAAAATACCAAAGACACCAATCATAAGGATCACATTTAAAATACCAAAGGCAGCATTGAAAAGGATCACATCTAAAATGCCAAAAACTTCAATGAAAAGGATCACATTTAAAATTCCCAAGGCAGCAATCAAAAGGATCACACTGAAAAAATACTTGTTAAAATAACCCTGATGAAAATGATCACATCAAATGATCCAATCCAAGGGATCATATTTTTATTAATTAAATGAGCACAGTCACTAGAAAAAAGAAAACCATGTAACAAACCATGAGTGGGATACAAATTTATAACAAGTTCAACGACAAATGTCAGCCAATTTATTAGTATGTATCTTCTGACATGAAATAAACCATTAAGCAAAACACCAATAAAATCTACGGAATAAACAATAATAAGAAAAGCATCACAAATATTTCACAGTATTTGTATATATGTGAACAACGCGGAAATAAATACACAAAGTTAAAATAATTTATGCAAACAATTTTAACATTGGCCAGCCTTGAATCACTAAATGCCTAAAAATAATGCAGAAATGAAGTGTTAACAAATTGGATATAATATATACACCTGCTTATAAATATAAGACCATATTGTAATGACAAAACATTCTAACATCATTTTCAAAAAGAAAAAAAACTTTAACAATTGCCATTTTCATAAGATTAATATATGTTTAATTAATGTAAGACATATGAATACCACACTCAGTTTTTAAGTTAAAATAAACGTTTACCGATAAGCACTCTGGCTTTCATAATAAAATAAAAAAAAAAAAATATCATAAGTAGACTATCTTAATAATACTAAGTAATGGCTTTTATTATATGATACATTATAATTGAAAATATTTTAAGGATAAATGCAATTAATTTACATTATTTCTTAAGTACTAAGAGGTCTTAATAATTCTGAACAATGGCTTTTATTATATTATACATGATAATTTATAAGAGTTTAAGGATAAATGCAATTTATGTACAATATCCTTGAAAACATTAGAGTGAATTTTCATAACCCGTCAATTTAAAAGCTAACATCTAGTATACCACATAGACAATGTCTCAAATAATGAATGCTTTAATGATCATGAAATATTTTGTATTTCAGTTATTTAAAAGCAATGTTATGAAAACAAAATATTTTCCTCAATATACATAAATATTGGCAACACTTATATAAAAGGAAATGACAAATTTAGATGAAGTTGTAATTCACGTAAACAAACGACAAAATAAATTGGTAAGTAACACGCATATCCAAAAAATCAGGTTAAAATGTGAAGTTTCAAAAGCTTTAAAATCATAATTTCAGCAACATTTACACATTGCTTCATTACATCATAATAATATCATTATAATTCTGTAGGTAATAATTAGATTTGTCTCAGACAAAGATGCCTTAATGACACTTGTTTTGACAAAGATAAAAGGCATTCAATTTATACCAACTTTGTTTATTCACATTTATTTCGAACATATTAAAGTGGAGTAAAGAAAATAAGGACAAAGGGTCAACATTAAGTCAAAACGAGTCACTGCAAATTTGTTATAAGCCTCATGCACTCTGGGAAAAAAAGGGCTTAGTGCATTTCCACATTTATGGTATTATAATTAGGAATGATTTTTTTTTAAAGTCTCAAATAACAGAAATGTATAGCTGCAAAATGCCATAATAACAAAGGACTAGTGAAATCATACGTAAAATCATATACAGTAACAGTAACAAATGTGATACAATCTTTGTCAGAAACGATAAATAGATGAATCTGTATACCATTTTATTTGACTAGATCAAATGTAAATTGATATTTATCAGTAAAAATAATTTGTAAAAAATCTGGCTTAAAATGCACAAGACCATAAACATTCGAGTATAAAGTTTTAAACATTGGATAAAGCAGTTTTGAATGCAAAAGCAAACATATGGGCTAGAAGAACAGAAAAATGCCTTTTGAAAATTGCGCTCCGAAAATTAAAATGAGCGTTTTAACAAAAAACAAGTTTTCTGTTATCTGAATTAAAACTTCCAGGGAAAAATGTTTGGACTTCCTTTTTGTTTTAACCAAAGGGTAAACGAAAGCGAATGCAACATGCAAGCAATGGTTAAATAGTTTTGCCACTGTAAAATGAACACATCCAAACCATCAAAACCATCATGATTCTATTAGTTAAGCTCCATTGCATCAAAAGCATAAACAATTTGCAAATCCTTTTTCTGTGCTAAACCAGTTTTTGGCGCCTTGAGTAAATGCTGCCCTACAACCATTTTCACGACCCCACTAATTTTTAGACATAAACACACAATTTTAATATATATAATGAATAAATTTGTTATTCAAAAAATTAATAGTTTATTGGAATTTATTTAATGAAGTTGTAGAGACTGTGGGTTGCTTTTGGCAGATTACAATAAAGGACAGATTATACAGATTATACAATAAATAAAAAACAAATGAGCATAAATCCCAAAATTCTGTAAGTGGCTTAGTGAAAATGGTTGTAGGAAATATTTCATTTAATTTTCAATAATGAACACAGTGATATAGCATTTCAGAGCCTTAAGATTACAAGTTATTAAGATGCTCAAACACAACAATAACAATATTATGAACATGTAGCTAAAACTATTTATAGTTGGATAGGAAAATAAACCACACAGCTTACACTAAGGGAAGTCCAATATTTTGAAACAATTTCACTAACAAAAAGTTCTTACAAATCACATTTATTTGCAGTATAATCCAATATTTATCAATAGATAAAAAATCATCACAAGTTTTACAAATTCAGCATGCGAGTAAACAACCAGAGGATTTTAAAAATCGAGTACCGGTAATATAGACAGGCAATCTCATAATTGACAACAACGGAAGGAAACACATAACATAACTATCACAAAAGTCGGGGAAAGAAGAACGAATAAATTATGCACCAAATATATACAGAAATATTCATGGTATTACAATAGGTAACAATAACAGAACAGAACAATAAATACTGAAATAAATACATGTTTACTTCTCGATAAATATGTATATTCAATGAATATCTTGAGACTTGGTCAGAATTGAGACAGACTTGACATGATTTATTTGTGTAAATGAAAAATTCTACAATAAAATGGACACTTGATTATTAATATAAATACTTTAAATCAACCCAAACTTCTAATAAACCTCTATTTATTATAATACTCAAAGTTTTCATGTACTTTGTGTTCTTTATCAATAAAAAAGCTTAGTTTAAAGTGCCTCAACCTATTTGTTTCAATTATTATTTGATCCTTCTTCAATTTCTTCGGGTCAGTTTTCTTCTTTTACTACATAAAATAACTTTGGACCATTTATTTAAATTCTGACTGGTAGATCAAAATCCATTCAATAAAATGGCCCAACTTTATTTGATGCAGCAAATTCATATCAAAACTCCAAACCTTATTAGTTCAGTCTTTTGTCAATATTTTTCAGTCGATATCTGGCATCTTAATTTGAGACATTTTATTTCTTAAAAACACATGAAACTTACTGGTAAGGTGTTTAAAATCATTCTTCAACATTCTTGGGATTCTGTATACCTACTTAAGTGGAAAGAAAAGTAAAAAACACATATGCTTAATATTTTAAAGGCACATAAACATTGACTTAAGTGAAATTGAGATAGCAAAGTGGAAACAAAGCAAAATGTTAGCAAAGTTAAATTGAAATTAAATTGAAATGAAATTTAAATAAGTTTAATACTCAACTGTATTGCACAACCAAGAGTAAAGTCATATTGGACTAATACAATTCAAGTGAACATCTGCATTTCACACAGCGCAAAATCATTCACACAAATGATTTCTTATATTAGTATTTGTAATAGGTTCTATTTCAAATAATCTTGCAATAATCAAAGAAGACCATGCTGAACACAGAGTTAAATGTACCTACATGCATGGCTCACTTGAAATAATACACATATGTATCCTATCACAACAAATGTAATGCACTAAATATAGCGGACCAATGAAAATCACCAATGCATCTAGTTAATATTCAGCCTAATATAAAGTGGGAAGCGGACAATTACAGCGAGCGAGGCCTGGTATAGGGGAGATAACCCTGGGTAAGGGTAAGGGTTAGGGGTCGGGTTAGGGTTAGGTTAAGGCTAACCCTAACCCGACCCTTCTAACCCCCCCTTGCGCTCGTTGTAGTTATCCGCTTCCCATATAAAGTTCTGCATTTGAAAATCAAGTTTACAATGAATACAGTTTATATTCAGCTAAATATAACCACCGATGAAAATCATGTTTTCAAATGCATCCAATACAATTCAGCTAAATATATCCACTCGAGGAAATCATTTTCAACAATCAATATACTCACAACATCCAATTAAAAGGCAGTTAACAATAAGTAACTGCCGACCAATTATAATTATCTAAAAGTTACTAAACGTCCAAATGTAAACAGTTAAAATAATATTCACATCATTTGTACATATCAAACTATTAAAAGACATTTAGACAATACAATATAACCTCTTATATAATAGGTAATAATTACATAAGAGCAGCTGACAAATGCTCATGTGAAGTCACAAACAGGCAATGCATGTAAAATTGCAAATGCATGATGAAGAAAATGAATTGTTAATAGATAATATACATGTTATTTATTGGAAATAATTTTAGTCCCAAATTGATTGAGTTTAGCCCTTTGAATGCTGGGAAATTTGTCGTCTGCTAAAATGTTGTCTGCTGAATTTCTAAAATTAGCATTTTCTTCCATTTTTTTTCCAAAGAATACTATCAGAATAGCAAACAGTTTGGATCCTGATGAGACGCCACGTTCTGTGGCGTCTCATCTGGATCCAAACTGTTTGCAAAGGCCTTCAAAATTCGGTTCCAGCACTGAAAGAGATAATCACATCTCGTTGGGTTACTTTTCACAGTATTCATTACATAAAAGACAAATTAAGAATATGTATCACTCAAAAGAACACATTGCCCAAAACCTCAATATATATAGTTGCCAAGTCCATTTTATAATTATGAATATCATATATAGATATATATTTCTACTAGGCCAACACCGTATGTGGAAACAAATGAAGTAAATAAACAACTAAATTCAATTGTAAATAAGTAAATAAACATTATATACTAATCAGTCTTAAAAATAAGAACAAAAAAGACAATAAAATAATAATGCCTTCAGGCTTCTAATAAATTATGACACAATTGCTTTAGAAATTGAAGACATTTTAGTGATTTCACATTTACAAGACTTGTTTACGCATGTTTCTAAAATAAATTGCAAAGAATGCCAAAATCACAATCCCACATCCGAAAATGGTATCCAAAACCTTGGTTAAAGGGGAGATAAATATGGTTTGCGTACACTTTTGTATTTGTCGTTCCTCGTTCCGCTAAAATATATACGTATTGGTGGTCTAACAACATATATTAACATCGAGAAATTAACACAATCAAAATTTGCCTCACATGAAATAAATTCACTATAAATTATATATAATATTAAGTATAAAGGATAAACATTTATAAATAATTTCATGTTTTAATTAAGCAACTTGACCAAAGTTAAGTTTATATTATTAAAATTA
This sequence comes from Dreissena rostriformis, assembly GCA_007657795.1. Classification (NCBI taxonomy): domain Eukaryota; kingdom Metazoa; phylum Mollusca; class Bivalvia; order Myida; family Dreissenidae; genus Dreissena; species Dreissena rostriformis. The sequence goes on along the minus strand of VMBQ01001003.1, from coordinate 124,072 downwards.
GTATAACATTTATTCTAAATAAAAATAACAAATAAAGATATACTTAATAATAACAGAGACAATGAAATTCTTGTTGTCGTGTAGAAATATTGCACAAAACCTTTTAGTCTTAACACTATAAACAGGAACTCACACAAAACATAATGAAGGGGCAGTAATAACAGGTTAAATTTGCACAACGAAGAACAGGTTTTAAATCATATATTGCACATTAACCTGCCACTTACCTTCATGAATGCGATACTAAGTAATTACAATTTAAATCTATAAGTTACAAGATTAAATTTAATTATCCCACAATGAACATGCAGTCAAACACAGTATTATGTGAAGTTGGAATAAGACATCAATTTGGGAATAAATTGTGTTTTTTAACAGTGCATAATATGCAATTTAACATGTTGTATTGATTTAGTTTGACAAATTATAATTAAAATAGATATTTGGATATATATTAGCATCATTTAAATTGATTTTACTACAAAACTGGATTTTTTATTCATTTTTTTTTTTTAATCCTCATAAAATGAAACTGTGGCCATGCGGCGCATGAATACAGTTTAAAAAAACACTTAAAATGATTAAAAAAAACAATCACTGTTAATGAAAACGTTATGGAAAATTGCTTATTAAGCTTGAATTATACATGTAGATAAAATATTACAAAAATAAATTCAGATCGTGAAATGAATAATTTTGTTTGAGAAAATCACCAAAATGATGTCAATTCCCAGTTTGATGTCTTATTCCAAATTCATATAATACAGTGTTCTGAGATTAAAACTGTTGAAACGATGGTCAGGAAGAAAACTGTGTACAAACACACATGAGCCGCGCTCAGTGAAAAAACAAGGCTTAATGCATGTGCATAAAAGGGACGTCCCAATTAGCCAGTGTGACACTTACCGCTTTTATCAAATTAAATCGGAAAACAAATTCAGTCAAGGCAACAAATATCCCAGATTAACCTGTGAGGACTTCCCATGCTAATCTGATGATACTTTACGCACATGCATTTAGTCCTTTTTTCCAGGAGCACGTCTCATATCTAAATGCAGTTAAATAACTGTCAACGAATCTTCCTATTTTGGTTTATAATAATTCAAGATCATTATATATGTTTATGGGTCTAGAATTGTCAGGTCTATGTGTCTGAGCTATATTGATGCAACAATTGAGGACTCTATTACATAATCAGTTAACTAAAACCTGACTACAGGGTTGCAGTATTTTTGTTTTTGTGAGGTGGACTGGTAATTGTTTCATTGTCAGACTGAACCAGTCTAGGTGGTTTAGGAGGGGCAATATCTCCAGATGATTTTGCCGGTGATGGCTTACTTCCCTTAGTTTGCTTATTGCCATTTGTAACTTTGGAGCCAGTTTTAGGAAAATGTTCATTTTTTTGGTGCAAATCTGAACCCACTTTTGAAAGTTTTTTTGACTGGTTGCGCTTTTTAAGATCAGAGTCAGTTGAGGCTTTTGGTAAAGCACTGCTAGACTGTGCCCCAGTAGCAGTCGGTTTTGAAATCCCAAAATTCCAGCTCCATCGGTTTTTAGGAACTGGAATTTTACTTACAGGCTTTGATGCGGCTTTTACTTCCAGTTTTGTGGCAGACGGCAGTAAAAGTTTGTCGAACAAGTTCACGATGTCAAAGGAAACTCGTTTGTTGCGGTTTTCTGTTGCTTGTGAGTCTGGTTTCTTTTCTCGTAACTTAACGTCTGCAGTATTTGGAATTTCGTCAACAGTTTTGGATGGTTCGGGTATAGCTGGCACTGTGTTTGATTCGTCTTGCTGAACTTCTGCCTGTTCTTTGGTCTCTTCCACGAATGGATACTCAGTAACACCTATACAAAATATATCAATCAGTTTATGATGATAATGATGATTATTATTATTTTTTAAATAAAACTACCATAGGTTGGTAGAATGAGTTATTTGTACCTAGGGATTAGCAGGTTTTAACAAAAACTAGCCCAGTCAGGGAAGAGTTGATAAATACCTTTTTTGTAAGCCTTTGGGTTAGCTCCCAACTTGATTCCTGTCAACCGAGTCATAAGACTGGAAGCTGATGATGTCATCGATGATGTCAGAGACTGGCTCGCAGAGGAATCGCTCTGCCTCGACTGGGACACAAAATTTTCACCTAAACGGGCAGCCATTGTGGAGAAAAGAGATGTGAAACCAGTCTGACTGCTTATACTTGACCGGAAACTTTCTGCCTGTGAAATAATTGGGTCACAGTCTATGACAGACAGTTTGGCATCCCTGTAAACAAGTTTCTGTGCCTCGGAAAGTTGAAACTTGGATGACATTAAAACTTCCCCTTCAACCTCAGAGTTATTGTTTAAACAGAATGATCCTGACTCTTGATTGGTCGAACAACCAGACTCTGTTATCTGATTGGTCAATTCAGTGACTCGCCTCTTCAGGCCAATGTCTTCAGTCGAGCTTAATTTCCTAGGTAGTGTGGCATTTGCCAACCAGTTCAGGGCCTTGGAGGCACTGAAGTCTAGCATGCTTGTACTTCGAAGATTCTCATTGGCCGACATTGCAGACGGTCTGCACTGATTGGTCGATACATTTCCCACGCTGCAATCTGAACTGGTCATCTCCTGGGACTTGTTCTTTGAGTCTGAAAGAACGTGAGCAAATTTATTTTATCATTGTGGAGGTTTTTGAAATTTAATATTTAAGAGCTCATCATAAAAAACAGATTTGTTTAGAAAGATTTTTGTCCATATTTCAGCTACATAACCTTTTACAAGATAATAAACATAATAAAGCGGATCTTACAACAAACTGTTTTAATGCCCACACCGTTGGTAAATTTTAAGAATATCAAATTTGATAGCCCTCCTTGTTTATAAGTTGTCAGTCAAGTTGAATTGGTATGACAGTTCAGACAAGTTTATTTTCAGTTACAGTTGCTCACCATATACTACATTTTGAAAAAATGTTAAAGATCACAAAGGGTACAGGGTGCTGCTTGAATAGGGTGGGGTGGAAAGCCGAATGAGACTGGTTATCTTTTCTAATAATTTGCATAATCAAATGAAATTCTGTTTTGTTTTATGAACAGATGTAATCCACACAGGCTAATCAGGGACGACACTTTCCGCTTTTATTGCATTTTTCATTTCAATAAAGACTCTTCTTGATGAAAATCTACTTAAGTCGGAAAGAGTCGTCCCTGATTAGCTCGTGCAATCAGCATTTAACCCCGTTTTCTCAGAGCACTACTCAAATCTGCAATACGCACCTGTCAACGCTCTCTCTCTGATAAACTCCACATCAAGGTTAAAAGGTAGGACAGCAAGCTTCTGAAGGGAGACAACCATGTCGTCGTAGTGCTTCTTTAGAGAGGCAGGGGAGTGAACCAGGATCGCTCCAGAGTTGTAGAGCTTCGATAACTGCCCTTCCTTCTCTCGCAGGTAGCCCATCCAGAAGTCCAGAACTCTACGACTGAAAAATAAATTGAAATCATTGATAATCATGATACATGGTTATGTGTTGTCCGTCCGCACTGGAAATGCTAACAAAATGTGCATAATCATGATAAGTGGTTCTGTGTTGTCAGTCCTAACATGCCAACCAATCGTGAATCATCATGACACATGGTTATGTGTTGTCTGCCCTAACTTAAAATGCTAACAAATTTTGAATAGCGATCATCATTATACAGGGTTTTGTGTTATCATTCCTAACTTAAAATGCTCACAAATTGTGAATAATCATGATGCATGGTTATATGCTGTTCATCCTCACTGGAAATGCTGTTCAGTTAATCCTAAACAATATATTGCATCAATTTGCCCTATCAGGGGTCTCTACTAATAAGCATTTGCCACATATCTCTTGGACAGTCAAATCACTGATAAAATAAATTTCACGGTCATTGAAATTGAAAACGCAGTTTTTTTTCCAAGCCAGCCTGAATTCTTATAATTATTTTCACTTGAGACCAAAAAATAGGTTCAAGCTGGCCTATATGACACTCAAAATCTGAATTAACCCAGAACAAAGGATTAACAACAATTACATGCATAATAAACCAGAACTTTGGTTTCCTTAACGTGAACATTGATATTTTGATATGTGTTCTGGATTGCTCTATTATACATGCCTGGGTAGGACACAATAGTTAATTACATAGCAAAAATTGTATAGTAATACATATTATGGGCGTGTAAATCCACAGATTTTTCAGAAGAATATTCGAATATATTCAAATAAGGAAAAACAAATATTCAAATATGTTTACAGGATTCCTTCCAATAACTATTAAAATACAATCAAGTTATAAAAATATCTGCTTACTTAAGAAGCCCAAACACAAAGGCGTCAAACTTCTGTTGGTGCGTTGTTAGGTACGTTGTCTTCTTCACTTCTTGTACTAGATCACACAGGGCCCTCGTCTGAGGGACTAGAAATTAAATCAATATCACCCTTTACCACTCAGAAACATTCTTTGAAGCAAAGTGAAAATGGCTATATGCAAACAGCAAAAAACCAGAACAGCCTTCGAGTAACTCGCAGTCTGTTCAGGTTGTATGCTGTTTGCTGCTTATCAGTATCTCAGGGTTGAATATAAGG
>VMBQ01001003.1:107297-118563 GCA_007657795.1 Dreissena rostriformis | reverse complement strand
AAATGCCACGCCCCCTTGTGGCCATCTTTTTCAACGGATCGCAACCATTTTCGAAATCAGCCCAGATAACATTAGTACAAATATTCTGACTAAGTTTCATGAGCATTGGACCAAAAATGTGACTTCTAGAGTGTTAACAAGGTTTTACTAAAGCCATATAAGGAAAACTGCCACGCCCCCTGGCGGCCATGTTTTTCATTCAACTGGAACCATTTTCGAACTTGTCCAAGATATTATTGGGACACATGTTCTGACTAAGTTTCATAAAGATTGGTCTAAAAATGTGACTTCTAGAGTGTTAACAAGGTTTTACTATAGCCATATAAGGAAAACTGGCCTCTAGAGTGTTAACAAGGTAAATGTTGATGCCGCACGCCGCACGACGGACAAAAGGCGATCACAATAGCTCACCATGAGCACGTTGTGCTTAGGTGAGCTAATAAAAAAATAAAGTAAAAATAAAAAACAACTTGATATTTTAATCAATATAAACTAATAATTGTAAAAAATACGGTATTTTATAACTTTTCTTTTTTCGTCATTCGTGGTTTACAGTCCCTTTAATACTTGAATGTAGTGAGAAAGGTTTTTAATTTAATTTCATTTTTTAAGGGACTTATCAAAGCCTATCTGAGTGATAAAGGTTTAATAACAGTATATTTTCTATTCTCTTGAAAGCATGTAATGACTCTGCAGAAAATCAGGTAGGTACACTTGTTCGAACCAAGCCAATAGTACAGCATATTTCATTTGAACCAAGCGCTTTTGAACATTTACATTATAAAATGAATTTATCACATACAAAAAAGTTTTCACTGAAATAAAAATCAGTTCTAAAACCATTCCAGCAGGAATTGATATGAGCCTTGATTTGGGAAAATGGGGTTTAATGCATTTGTGTCAAGTGTCGTCCCAGATTAGCCTGTGCAGACTGCTTGGCTAATCTTTAACAACACTTTAAGCACTCGCATAAAGTCCCGTTTTCCAAAAGTGCGGCTCATTTATTCTCAGTAGAGTGAGGCTTAAAACATGAGAGATAACTCTGTTACCAATTTCGACTGCAGCTTCCTGCACCTTCCACACTGTCAGTTGAACACTTCCAAACATCTGGAACCTGACAGAAAAGGCAAACATGAAAACAAGGGAAATAACTCAAAGGCAAACATGAAAACAAGGGACATAACTCAAATTTCCAACATTTATTTTCCATGCATATACACCAATGTGCTTACAGAATCCAATAGATACGGGATGGAAAATGATTTCAACTTTATTTTTTCCTCTTTTCTTACCACTAAAATATGATTTTATGTGTTTTTCCCTGTTTCTGTACTTTCCCATGCACTCAATATTCTGTTCATGCTTACAGCCCTTTGATTCCCTTACCCAGCAAGATGATGTTTCAATCCGTCCGACAGTACTGCAGTGAGGGCCGTGCACAGACGAGTCAAGATGATGTCACCAAGGACTGGGGTCTCAACCGTGTTACCCAGACGTAGCTGAAAATAAACAACAACAAGGTGTCTATATACAATGTGTTAAAGAGGTATTGATAATTTGATTGAATAAGTCATTGACAATTTGAATTTGTCAGGTGTAACTGCTCAATAAAGCACACAACTGTATGAGATAACTTTTGAGATGTAAGAAATGCAACGATATTTTGCCCAATTACATATAATCAGAGAAAATTGAAACGTATTTGATTTAGTGATTTCTTTTTCATATACACACACTGTCTCACAAGAAAGAATTTGAAAGTTAACAAATGCCGTGATTAATTGCTCAGTAACACAAATAATCTTAACCCATTCATGCCTAGCGTCTAGAAAAAAGGCCTTGGCAAACAGCGTAAACCAAGATGAGATGCCGCATGATGCGGCGTCTCATCAGGGTCTGCACTGTTTCCTTAAAGGAATTTCTGTAAGAAATATTCTAAATAGAGAAATAAATATACTGGACATCCCTAATTTTGGAAATATATTGATCCAATTAAGAAGGATGGGAGAGTCCACTAGGCATAAATGGGTTAATACAATTTCTGAATGTCACAGATGTCATGGTGCAGTACTTAGTACTGTACATTACCTTATCAGAGAAACTTCTGGATGTGCCAAAGTGGGCTATGAGTACATCTGATGCCTTCGATACTGACTCCAGCAGACCTGAAACAATAATTATAATTACATTCATTATTTTAAGGTTTGCAATCTGTTTTGCCAAGGTTCCCCATTATTTGTATGTACGGGCTAAATGGTCATACTATTGACTTGCATGGCAGATGTTTTGCTATTTGATTACCACCCTCTGCGAAGTAGAAGGGCATACACAGGCTCCACCATGGATGTCTGTTAGTCTGTCTTTCTGCCCGTAAACGCAAACATAAACTCAATTTTATCCTACTTTGCTGAAGTTACACTCTTTTGTCAATTTTCAGTTTTTGTTACATGATAATTAAAATAGATTTTATGCTTAATTTATCTCAGGATTTGGGCAATCATATTAATTTTAAATTAATATTATTTGGGCAAGCATATAACCAGTCATTTATAAGACCATCTCTGAGTTTTAACTAACACTGCCTACCTATCTTTTCCAACATGGCATCCTCAAACCACAGGTTATCGTTCGTATCCATGGCAACATGAAAGTGTGTGGGGGCGGAGTCTGAGCTCGAGCTGGAGCCCGGACAGCTGTCATTCACATCAGGCCACGCCTTCTCTGCTGGTTTTGATTGGTTCCCAGCCTCTGGATCTATAAATATACATTTAAAATAATAGAACTATTTTTTAATTGAGTTTGCATGTATCGCCACTCAATCAAGCAAATTTGTTGAATTGATATCCCCCGCAAATTTCAAATAAATTGTGACGGACGGAATGACGGATAGACGGAATGACGGACAGGCATTTTATGGTAGAAAGTATTATACCTTTATTAATGTTAATTTATAACTATATGTAAATACAACTTTTTATTTATATAATTTTAACATGTATACACTATCTAAGTTGATATTGCAATATAATAGCATGACTGTACGACTTCTTCTATAAATGAAATGTTTAGAAATCTTTCATATAAGTTTTGTAACATATTCAACTCTATCTTATATAATCTGTTGTATGTAATTGCACGTAAATATTAATTCAGCTATCTGAAGAAAAGAAATACAATGTTTTCTTGGAACTAATCTTTCAGTTAACTTCATATACCATAATATTGTATCACTAACTATCTTAGTTATATAAATAAATGCTTTACATTCACTTATTGCTGACATTTCATTCAATTGTTCATAATACAAATAAAACACAGTCAATACCTAAAACTGCATCTTGTGAAAAATAAATAACCAGTATACTTTATAAAAATAAAATAATTTTATATTATTACTACCTATTACCTATTACATGTTTTAAATCCAGACAATTCAGTTCCAAAATGTATTTATATGCCTGTTTTTTCTACTTAAACCATTCTTATAGACCTCAACACAAGGAAGTGACTACTACACTGTGCAGTGTACAACAATGTTTATAACTGATGACAATTAAATGTCAGTTTTGTTTATTCTGGTGTATTTATCTTTGACCTGGTTTTTTCAAACCCAAAGGAAAGTAAACTCTTGTAGACTTATTGAGAGATTTAAACTTCTGAATAGTCTCCCTTTAATACTGACAACTAACATTAGAAAACTTTCAAATTTTCTATAATCATTGTGTGCAAACTTCAACCTGAATTACAACTTGCAAGCAAACCTGAACCGGGCTTTTATAAGTAAAAAGGGGGACATAATCCTGCTTAAAAGCTGGTCAAAATTATAAGTTGCGGTCACTGAATGTTCATAAAGACCCTGCACATATATGTTATGTTTTTTCAATATCTGTAGTAAATAAAGAGATATAGAGTAGTTGACCAGTTGACAGAAAAAGATTACCAGAATTTTCTATGTACAAAAAGGGGAATAATTTTGCTAAATTGCAGGTAAGGAACTTGGTCAGTGACCTCACATAATGACCCAGAACGCATGCGTGAAGTTTCAATTACATAAATATAGTAGAAACATTGATATGGAGATGTTGCACGTTTACTTTAACCACAGTTTAATGTGGACGCCAACATTTGGGTGAGGATCATAGATTGGACGAATCAGAGTTTTTGTCCAGCTGAAACGTATAATTACTTTTCTCAGTGGAGTTGTCCCCCTTTTCTTCACTTGTGCCACTACCATCTGCCTTGTGTGATGTCACTTCCTTTGTCTCATTCCCAGCCTCAGTTTCATTCTCGCCTCCACTTCCTGTCACATGACCTTGTTTCTTAGGTGATGGGCTGGGGCTTATTGATTGGAAGGAAACCTCCGAGGCAAAGCTCACTGACTTTCTCTTGCTGTTGCCCTCCCTGGAAATGTAAGCGATGGCAACACTTATATCTGGGAAAGCTAAGTCGAAACTTAAATGCACACCAAGAGGGAAGTTTAATTATACTTATCCTCATGTTCCTGTTAAATGAAAACTAAGCTGTTTTCCATCTTGATGAAAAGAGAAGATATGTGCAGTATAGTTAAGTCATTTAATTTATTTCCATGATTTCCTTTTTTTTTCATGTGTTTTTTTTTCCCCGATATTTTCTTTTGTTTAAAAAATACGGTATTAAAATAAAGACAAAATTATGCTTAAATACTAAAATAAATAGAATGCAAGGCAACTGTCAAATACTGATACGTTTATTTGCACGCCAACCAAATCTGAACCACTCGTCGAGGCTCATACTTAAGGTTTTCTGTTTCTTTTTTTATGTGCAACATTTTATTTTTGCCATTTAATATTACGTATATGAATGTTATATGCAGAATAGTTAATGAGGTAATGAGGAATTTAAGAGGTACCTGTCTGTTGAACTATCACTAGCGTGAATGCTGTCTGCAGCTTGGATGTTGAAGTTAGCCAGTGACCCGAAGTTCTCCACATGATTTCGATTTCCCTCCGTCATGTGGCATTTCCCATCTTTTCCTGTAATTTTTGTTTAGATTCTTACAAATCTTTTATGTGCCAAGTTTTCCCTTTTTCTATTGATTAAGAACATTACAAATTTACACCGTGAACTCTTCAATAAAAAACACCATAAACCATTTATTATTACAGTAATCACAGTGTCAAAATTTAAATAGGTCGAGTATGTTCAAAATGAATTCCATTTAATACAAAATAAAAATTACCGCATTAAAAATCAAGGAATTTCTCTGACCTAGCAGAGGCACATTAGACTTTGGCGTCTAAAATATAAGGAACATTGCTGCTAATTCTTATTTTTTGGCACAAATTTAGCCATGTTAATTAGGCCTACAACCTTCGCACAGACTAATCAGGGACGACACTTTCCTATTAGACTTCTTTTAAACGAAAATTCCATAAAAGCGTAAAGTGTCGTCCCTGAATAGCCTATGCAGACTGCACAGGCTTATCTGGGACGACACTATACGCACATGCATCAAACCCCGTTTTCCCATGGCATGACTCAAATAGAATATTCCACAAACCTAAGTAGAACATAACAGGCTCGGCGCTGTCGTCTCCCTGGTACATCATCAGCTGCCCATGCTCGTCTGACACGACGTACAACTCATCACAACCAAACGAGTGGCGGTGGTTGCGTACCTGTCAAGTGTAAAGTTTTTTATCATCAGCGTCATTACCAAAACTGTCAATGTCACCACCTATACCGTCATTATCAATCATCATTATCATTATCATCATCACCAACACCATAATCAGCAGAAGTAGCAACACTACAACATCACCATGAGAATAATTGTAAACAACAAACTTCGTTCTTAAACATTAAATATATCTATTTTACAAAAAAAATCTATATGAAAATAATTCTAATAACAGAAATTCATCAGTGTAAATATTCAGTAAATGTATATACATGTACAAACTACCACACTTACCTTGGCTTCAATGTCATCAAAGTTCAAGGTCATTGTGTCTGTAGCTGACATCGATCTTGTAGGTCTCAGGCTTCGGTTACGCTTCCGCAAACATGACTTCAACGGTTTTCTCTCACCATTCGGAATAGAACTACCGCTAGATGAGTTAGAATCGATTTCTGCATATAGTCCAAGTCCACCAAAGCAACCGTTTCCAACAACAATGATGCGATCACTCTCCACAGCACGATAAAAGTCACTTTCTGTAAAATTCCTCTCCCCACCCCCATGGTACATTTCACAGCTGCTGCTGTCGTGCTCACAGCTGTTGTCATGACAACTGTTCTCATAGCAACCGCTGTCCCTGTGGTTGCTACGGTTACAAGGAGCCTCAGGGGAAGCAACTGGGGTCTGCTCTTCTTCCAAAGCATACAAATTCTCACTATCCTTAGTGTCTACGTTCTTATTACCATTAATCCATTTAGGACTAATCTTACACTGCACCTTTAAACCCTGACCTTGCAATTGACCTTTGAACAAAGGTCGCGCCTCATTTGCATATTTGTTCAACTTTGGATCACTGGTGGATGCGCATTCAGAAAGTTTGCTAGGCATCGACTGCGCCCTCCTCTTAGCATTGCAACAATCTTTCGCTGACTTGATCTTTTTCTCAGTATGTGGTGGGAAAAATATAAGCCTCTCAAGGTCATTTTCTGGGCTTTCAAGTGCCCTTGACCTGCAGTCACAATAGCCAGGGTCAATGCCAGAAGAAGCTGAACTTGATGAAATTCCACTACTACTCGAGGCAACTTCAGGGTCAGTCTTATTGACATTCTTAGCTGTGATTTCCTGGCAACATTTTTGCAGCTGTAAGTTCAATTTTTTGTTGTCAATATGCTGACACGGGGCTGAGGTCTGTCTGTAGATGTTGAACTGCTCTAGTTCAGTTTTAGTTGCTATAGTTACTGGGTATGGAAGATCTAGTTTCATAGCGTCAAACAACGAGTCTTTGCTTTCGTCTTTTTCAAGGGTCACGGAAGAGGCCAAGAACGCAATGTCTGGCAACGACTGATGGGAGTAATGGTGACTCAGACCCATTCTACGCCTGATCAACGATGATCTATCACCTAAACGACCTGTTGATCGTGATCGACCAAACCTGATGTTTTGCTCGGATTTTGAATTAAGCTTTTCAGAAGCATTTTTGTACCCGTCAGCACTCTTTGATCGATGTATTTTGCCAGTTTGGTTTTTAGTACCAATTTCTAAAGGTGTAAACTCAGGGCAGCTCAGTAAATCTTTTGCGATTCCTTCGTTTGACCTTAGAAAGCCAAATTCTTCAAAATTGTCTGACAAAATTGACAGAATTTCCTCCTCTTCGAAATCTGACGTCTGCAATGCGATGTCCTTCTTCACTAAGTTGGCAAACACGTTATTTAAATTCTCAGCTGATGTTTGAAGTTGGTTTACCACCGTTTGCATGGAGCAGTCCTTCGTCAATGGTGGAAATTGCATTCCCACTGTTTTCGTTCCTCCCCATAAGGTAACAGTCTGCGGTGATATAAGTGTTTCTTTGCTGTGACATTCCGGAGGCATTAGACCAGTCTGACACCCTAGCGAACTCGGTCGCAACATGTCTTTTCCAGAATATTCCATTTTCAACCAATCAAAAATCCTCTTATTTGCATATGCCTTGGTCGCAGTGCTATCTGGCAGACCATTGGCTGGAACTTTTCCCAAACAATGTGGACACTCCTGCGACGAACTTGACGATTCACTAAGTTCCGAATTTCGCACCTTCTGCCCAACAAAATTCGGCCAAAATATCTGCTCCAGATTTTTCATCGTCTCTGGTGAAACTGGATTGGACTGGTTTTTCATTCTTTGGTAAAACTCAAACAATGAAGCAGAATGTCTTTTGTTATGAAAGCTTTCAGATAAGTCGGACAGTTTTTGACATTTTGCCGCAGCAATGTTCTCCCAGCTAGTGCAAGTGGCCAATTCAGGCAAACTCTGACATTTCTTCGATGCTTCATCGTTTCTAATGTTTTTCACCTGTTTCCATGACACCAATTTTGTTGACCTTGGCAGCGAATGACTATGAACACGAGCTTTTCGCAGTATTTCAGCAGGTTTTCCTATTCCGACCAAAAACAGCTTTTCTGACTTTCCTTGACCTTTTACCCTGTTGCTATGACCATGATGTTCATGACCTTCATGAGAATGATCATGGTTTGGTTCACTAATTTGCCTCATGATTTTCCTTTTTGTCGTACTAAAAGGACTAGAAGTGGACACAGTCTTGCTCCCAGCAGTCAAAGTTGTGCTGGTTTTGGTGTTTTCATCTTCTGAAGAATCGCCGATTTCTGAAGCGTTTTCTTTAACTGGAACCAGTCTTTTCAATACACGACCAGTCAGATTTTCTCTAGCGACATACTGCCCTGCTTTGTGGCGTGGAGAGAGTTTGTTAAAACACAAGTGAAAACTGTCTGTACATTCATCCTGACCTTCTGAACTGGAAACTTCATTACTAGCATCATGACCTTCCCCCTGGGAACAGTTACTATGACAATTAGAGGATAAACCTGTTCCACTCTGGGACCAATGGCCTGGACATGAATCGTGAGAAGTGAATGAAAGAGAAATATCCGTTTCTGAGCCAGAAACTTTTGAATGCGAACCATCGAATGAAAGGAAGTAGTCATCTTTCCTTGGGCAACAGTTCACATTTAAATTTGTGTCCGATGAATCAGCGCTTTCAACCATTCCACCCTCTTTTTCCCTATCTTGACTTTCTTGTGGGTTTCCATCCAGACTGTCACCAGACCCAAGCATATTTGAAGGAGTTGGCGTAAATAATGGACCATCACTCAAATCAATAATATCGCTAGATCCCAGTAAATTCTGGTCACTCGATGATATTTCCATGGTTGAATTATGCGACCCGGAATTTCCCGATGCCTCAGAATCATATCGACTTGGGTCATACTGGTTGTTCTGTATGTCTGCATTATCGACAATAGAAACTTTCAGTGTATTAACGCTCGCATTTTGAGAAGAGGCTTTAGAGTTATTGAAACTAACATTTGAGGAGCCGCCATTGAATCTTAAATAGCTACCAGTCACCATGTTTGGGAAGTCCAGAATGGTCGTGTTGGGATCGGAATCGATAGGGGTGACTGATGTCTCACGTAAATTTGTGTCAAACTGAACGCTGAAATCCTCATCATAAAAGTAGTCATTTTCACCATCGTCACCAATTTCACGTTTCACCTTCTTGGGTGAATTGTCATTTGATGAACTGTTACTAGTTTCTAACACATTCTGATTATCAGTGTTACAAAGCGCACAGTTTTTTGGACACTTGCATGATTTTGAACTTTTACAGGGCGAACCAGTTTCTTTCGAACAGCAACACTTTCTTTCTAAATTCTGATTGGCTACAGGCTTGTCTGAATTCTGATTGGTCGATGTGTTTTCGACATCTTCACTTTCATCTGGATTTTCATAAACATTGTTGTCTGAGTTTGATGTGAGGCTGGAATCATTGGAATCTTTAAAAGAGCGACTGAATCTGAACATTCTTGGATGCCTCTCAATGCTTTGATTGCTTTCCTCAAGATCGGAGCCTGAAGATGATTTTGATGGTGAAATATCCTTCCAAGATGTCATTGTTTTGTTTTTATTTCTAGTAGGAGAACTTTCCGGTGAAATGATTTCATATGAAATTTTCGAGTCCTTTTTGCATTTTTTGGGTGATCCGCTCTTCACTTTTCCCCATGTTGTAGTTTTAGAACTATCAGAGCTATCAGATGAAGATGAAAGCGATAATCTGATTGGCTGATTTCCGGAAATATTGAATCTGATTGGCTGGTTTGAATTTGAATTCACATTTGATTGGTTGATTTCAGGTTTGGTGTTTTCTGCTGGAATGCTCACTGGGTTGATCTGATTCTGAATTGATTCAATCTCATGTTCATTTTCCCTTGGAATCTGGTTATCATTTAATGAACTGGGGCCTCTTATTGGTTGCTCAGATGTCTCAGAGCCTGTGATTGGTTGGCAGGCAGACTGGTTGTCATTTACTGTTAAAGCATTGCTGATTGGCTGAGTGGCAGTATCAGTTGTTTTCAGTGGCTGCCCTGCAGACTTGTTATCATTCATGTTGACTGGTTTCCTAACTGTTGGTCCTTGAATGATTACCTGCCCTTGTTCACAAGTTCTACTGTCACCCCTCCATCCACCCTGGAAACAGAAAATACAATATTTTAATTGCTTTGAAACTTATCATAGACATATCCAGGGTTTGTCCTGAAAAGTTTCCTTAACAGCTATTACTAAAGGATTAATTTGCATTTGTCCCAAATCACAATGAGAGCGCCGATGGCGTTGAAAGCCTAGTTGCATGATACAGGGAAGTTGCTGCTGAAGTAAATGTTAAAGTCAAAATATACTAAATAGTTTCCTTATATGTTTCAATGTAAAAGCGACAACTTTGACCGAAAATAAATACAACATTTTGCACATAGAGACCCCCATAACCATACCTTTTCTTAACGAGCATTCTTAGCTGAATCGATTTAAGCAATAAAAAAGATATGTCATGTTCAAACCAAAAAAGAATTCGACTCAAATCAAAATCGAATGTTTTTGCACCTTCTTTTTTTCTGCCGTTTTCTAGTGGATTGTAACCTTTTTCAGTGCCAATTTTTACTTTAATCTCTAACTTTATCCTATTTCAGGGATTTAGTAGTGAACACCTATGATTACCCTAGCAATATCTCCAGACGATAAAACTAGAACAACAGCCTAAAGTGTAAAGCATGTCTTCGAGGAAAATATGATATAAAATATTTTTTTTAGAGAGTACAGCCCTTATGACTCGATTATTTAGTATATTGTAACCTTAACGATTTGTGACATCACGAGTCGCCTCCCTTGTTGGTTCATCCTACCAAAATGTTCTATTTTTAGAAACGGGAATTCCAAATTGTGACGAATGTGAATGGTTACAAAATGACATAACTATGAAAATAAATACCTAGAATTACATTATTTCACGCATACCATTATGCAACCATCCGTTTTCTTTTCCGACTTGATACATTTACAGCTTTCCATTTAATATTTTACAGACACAACACTCGTCCAGAATTCGCGCGAATCCATTAAATTCGATGCCACATTTAAACCGTTAGCTCTACTCGTAACGTTAATTTCTGGCTCAAAGTAAATCATTTTAATTTCAATTAACACATCTCTATTACTTTCAAACTCTACTTCATCAAATCCATAGAAAGGCAGGTCAGAATCCATGTCATAAATCAGAAAACA
>VMBQ01001003.1:83669-105012 GCA_007657795.1 Dreissena rostriformis | reverse complement strand
GGCCATTTTGGACGCCATTTTGGATTTGGGTGTAATATAATAAACTTATACAATGTATGATGATCTAAATGTGTTCTTAGTCCCTTGAAACCCATATATAGCCACCAAAATAATCAAATTTGAGTGGATATTTACATAGTTATGATCATTAATAGGTTTTGGCGGCCATCTTGGCGGCCATTTTAGACGCCATGTTGGATTTGTGTGTACTATTGTTAACTTAAACAATGTTTGATGATCTTTATGTGTTCTTTGCCCCTTGAAACGTAGGTATAGACACCAAATCCATCAAATTTGAGTGGATAGTTACATAGTTATGATCATTTATAGGTTTTGGTGGATATCTTTGCGGCCATTTTGGACGCCATTTTGGATTTAGGTGTAATATAATAAACGTATACAATGTATGATGATCTAAATGTGTTCTTTGCCCCTTGATACCTATGTATAGCCGCCAAAATAATCAAATTTGAGTGGATATTTACATAGTTATGATCATTTATAGGTTTTGGCGGCCCTCTTGGCGGCCATTTTCGACGCCATGTTAGATTTGTGTGTACTATTGTACACTTAAACAATGTCTGATGATCTTTTTGTGTTCTTTGCCCCTTGAAACATAGGAATAGACACCAAATTCATCAAATTTGATTGTATAGTTACGTCGTTATGATCAGTAATAGGTATTGGCGGCCATCTTGGCGACCATCTTGAAAAAAAAAACTTTCCGGAGGTCCGATTGTGGTAAACTTTTAATATGTTAAACCAGGTTCAGTTAAATTACCTTTTGTAGCAATTTTTGGTGGTTGAAGGTATTTTTTTCATATATTGACCCTACTTAAATACTATATGCAATTTGCGGTTCAATTTCTCCCAGACAATGTATGAAAATTAAGCTGATTGATGCCCCATCTTCAAAGAAGAAACAAATACCAAAAGCTGCCAGTACCAGACTGTTATCAACCATTTGCATATGCTACTTGCATGCATCTTCCAAGATATATAGGTGAAGTTTTGCCCCCCTTACTGTTAAACCCCACCTCAATTTTGGGTACTTGGCTGAAGGACTACATTAGATACACGTAATGCTGATTCTCTTCACTCGTTTAAAATGCTCCTTTCTAGCGATACTACTAAACCTAATTTACTGTACCACTATGGCGAAAGACGCCAACAAATGCTCCATTCTAGACTCAGAACTCATTGTAGTTCATTAAATCAAGACCTTTATATGTGCAATATTGTTCAGTCACCCTCATGTAGGTGTGGAGCTATTGAAACTGTATATCATTATTTTTTCGAATGCGACCGTTTCGGGCAACACCGAGAAGTTCTCATCAATGCAATTACCCCTTTGGCACCTACATCTCTAAACACATTATTGTATGGAGACGAAAGTATTGACTTTCAAAAAAACACTCGTATTTTTGATGCAGTTCACATGTATATTAACTTATTAAGCATAGTAAACGCTTTGATACCAAGTTATCTGTCACATTAAAACATTAAAACATCACAACACCAAAATACAAAACAATCAAAAATAACAAACCTCTTTCAAACCTCTGTTTGTGTTCCACACTATATCGGAACGTTCCATTACCTTCCTTCGTCCGATTCATGACCCAATGCATTGTTCGTTACTTCTAATTGCATAACAGATTGTATTGTATATTAACATTTTGTTTCCTTCTATATTACAACTTTCCTTCTTTTGTTTAAAATGCCTTATTGTATGTTTACTCAAAAATGACTACCAGTACCACCAACTTTCGAATTGTAAAGTTACAATCCTGCAAAAAAATATGTACGGAGAAGAACTAAACAAGACTTAGTCTTTCGTTCTCATCCATTTTCAGAACATGTACATCAATTGTAACTACGCATGCATACTTTTTATATAATATATTTGTTCCCGAAATAAAATATGTTTAAACTAAATAAAACTAGAAATATGACATGCTCGATCACAACATTGAGTACAAGTATACATGATGTACACTAAAGTAATGCAAGATAAAGAAATAAAAAGATAGAATTCAAAAATGTTGAATAACAGTTAATAGTAACAGTAATAAATTTGCGAAACCACATTTAAAGCACATTCCACTCAATGGTTTAAAAATATAAATCAAAGTCCGCATCACTATACTATACAAAATTCAATTAAAAATCAAGTTGTTCAATCACCAGTTGTAATCAATTTTGGTGGTCTGCAATCCTTTCGGGTCTCAATGAATTTGACTGGTTTAAAAACCGTTGGTTTCGCCTCGCAGGGTTAACATATGGACCCACTTGACCGACAGTGACAATTAAATTTTAATGAAAACAAAGAGCATCACTTAAATGCATTTCATTGCATGTTTATTAAGAAATTGCGTTTTTATAAATGGTATAAGACAGAAAAACGCGACATAAACTATTATTCTATTTCAGCCAAATATTTGAGATTTTAAAAAGATTGTATTTCTCATTTTGTTTAAATGCATGTCTCTACATGTATATGTTTTTATCTAAAACAAGATAAACCAAAATATGTCACTGTAAAATTTATGGAATAAAATATAAGCACAACCCACTAGTAATATTTCACAAAATGCAACAATAAAGTCGACTCCAATGCAAACGTTCGGGGATTAATTCACAAAGTTTAAATAAAAACCATACTATTCAAAAGCATTAACAGTTGCCAAAACCTTAAAGTTAATCATTAAATAAAATAACAACTATAAATCTATAGTAACACTCCCGACATTATTACAAATCCGAAATAATTCTCAATGTTGTCTATCATGTGCTTTTTTATTTTTGATAACGTAATTTAAGTTGAACAGATTATAAAAAGCCTTATACAGCATCTGTTTACATGAATGTCTTTCGAAATAAATCTGCAAAGACAATGTACCTGGAAACACGTAGTTGAACATAACAAAATCGGCACAATAACACATTAATGGCGATATGTTTGTTAAATCATCGCTACATGAATTCGTCGCATAACCAGAAAGAAGAAAACTATTATTAAGTCATATGTAGACATGGTGCAAAGTGACTAAAACATGCAATCAACATAATAGCAAACCATTAAATAAGGCTAATGGTGAATAGTAAAAACGACCACGCAACATATATAAAACACAAACAGATAATGCAACAGTTTAAAGAACAAAATGTCATTTTGTAGCAACACACTTTTTTCACAATTGTGAAGTATATTTCTAAATATCACTTGCCATGAGAAAATATATCCTTTAAAGGATATTTATCTGCATATGTTAAAGTTTTTTTTCTCATATCAAATTTTAGTCCATAACCGTGTTAAAGTGACATTTCGCGGAATAGATTGTTGTTTTGCATATAAATCGTATAACGAGAAATAAACTTTACATTAATTCATTGAAATATATTTTTTATCAATTTTGACATCGAAAACCTGGTCAAAATCGGTTTGAATCGATAAAATAATATATAAATGATCATAAATACATGCAATAGGCGAAAAACATTGCAGCGTCGTGAGTTATGCAAATTATTTCTATATTTAGCTTTCGCTAAACATTATTAGCATATGGAAGATAAATACATAGATTTAGCAAAAACGTACCGTTGCAACTCATTTTACGTCTGTAACAAATGTATTTGCATTTGTTCTTTACTTCTCTCCTCTAAATTCGCCCGTATCCGCAATTTTGTTTGTTAAGGTTTGAATTAACGTGCAGAATCATGAATATTAATAAGGTCGTTTTTCGTAATTTACCGTACTCGACCCTAAAATCAAAATCGCTATATTGTATGTTTTTAATCGATTTCAACCGGATTTTCAGTGATATCCTCAATTAAAACACGTTTTCTTACGATTCTGCCCATATATATATCCGCGAACTGTCACTTTAAGGTAGCTTGGTAGATTATTCTGGGAGTGTATTCAATACATTCACTTTATTTAGTGTAAAAGATAAAGATAAAGTGTAAAACAAACAACAACATATAATGGTAAGTAAGTGATAAAGTTGCCATTTTGTATTTGAATCGTCATACTCAAATGACCGTTATTCACTTTTAGAGTCACGAAAGAATGATTCTATGGGTTCATTTTGAATAGATTTTCTGACGATTGAACTGACTTGTTTGCAATATATGTGTTTAAGTAGTATGAACATGTTTCTAGTATGAACGACCTACAGAGATTATGTATTCGTCAGTTTCATATGTATTATTCTGTGCAGGGACAATTGAATGTATCTAACGATTTCATGACTTATCGTTTTTCTCTGAGCTACTTTCGCCTCCACGGTCTTAATGTTCTTGAGGTTTGACGTTTAAGGAATTTAAGGTTTCAGTTCGCTGATCATTTGAAGAAGGCGCAGATATCAGCTGCTCATAAAGCGCCATGCTAGATGTCTGGTCTTCAAGCAGTTGATGAGTCAGGCGGGTAGTTTGTTCATCGGGCTCCGTAAGGATTGGACTGTGCGATAGAATCGTATCACGAGTATTTTGTTCCTGTTGCATCACAGTGGTTGGTTGGTTCTGGTATTCTTAGTGTACAGGACTCATAGAATCGATGTGTTCCTCTGGCAACACGTGTTTGGGTTCAGTTTCGTCTTCGTGTACCGGATATGTTTCGATATGCGTGATGGGTTCAAGTACAGTTATTTCGCCGCCATTTTGTACAGATTCTGTAATATGTTTTTCCTTTTGAAGTAGTTGTAAGTCAGTCCGGATTGCTGGTGTAAACGGAGCGGATGATCTACTAACACTTGAAGATCGAACATTTGGACGAGGAGGAAGCACAACCTTTGGTGTTGTATGATCCTCATTTACCACTTTGGGTATTGTGTTTTCGCTTGCGTCATCTGGTCCTCGAGTCCTGGTATGGTCTGGTGACATTGACTCGGGTGATCCATAAACGTCTGGAGGAGGCTGAACATTTCGAAAAAGAGAAACCTCTTTTAGAGCTGTGTTTTCATTTGCGCCGGCTGGCCATGGCAAACTTAGACCTCGCCTGTTTCGATACCTTTCTAATTCCCGGTATGTTCTTCGTGTGATAGGTGACTGGATAAATGGTGTCAAGAGGACCCAGTTGATCTCATTCATGTAGTTATATTCGAGTGTATAACAGCCATTTAGTATACTAGGCGCGACTGCACCTTTTTCTCGAATGACTGCAATCCACCGTGCTTGCCTTTCGTCTGGAAAAAGTGTACTTGCCAAAAAAACACGTAAGAAATGGAAAATCCAACGCCATAAGTATATTAAAAACATATCTTCGACAAAACTGGAAAAGAGACAAAAAATATGAGGAAATCACAAGCCAACTTCCACGCCATTTCTTTGCGAATGTAGCGCATACAAGAAGTTTAAATAACACAATTGAAGAAAGACGAATAACAATATAATTTATATATATAATACAAAAACTACAACTATATTCTTATATAGGTTTAACATTAATTTGAAACCATAAAGCATTCGATATGGTATAATTTGCACATTACAGTGGAAGTATCCAAATTGGAAAATACTGAAAAAACTAATATCGCTTTGGAATGCACAAACGCAGTTAATTAAATTTTTATATATATATTACCTGTCGATAATTCTTGCGCAAATCGTTCTTGGAAGCCAAAATATCTGCTCTGGAGAAACGACCCTGATAAGACTATTATCACTCTTCGGCAACTGAATACGAAAAACAAGAGAATTATAACACAAAATAGATTTTGACAGATGTGTACCAAACTACTAAGAAAATATGTGTATTATTATTGCGATTTTTTCTTCCTTTTTGTAACGTCGGAACCTTTATCCACATTACAAAAATATGCATATAAATGAGTCCTTATTTGGTTAAAACATTTACAAAACTTGTTATAAATAGTAAAACAAGTCTAGTTTAGGATATAACAATGCAAATATATTTCGACAATTATTGTGTAATTCTTAATATAAACGTACCAATGCAAACATACATATTACGTGTGTCAACAACTGTCAAAAAGGTAAAACTGATTAATTTCATCAGATTTATAACCAAAATAAATTCGACAGAACTGAAACGAAACTCGAGTTATATTCTGTATATCTCTTTTGATATACTGAAATTATATTTTAGCTTGGTTTCAAAATGGTTCCGGTCCGTAAGAAACAAGGCCGAAACATTGGCCAGAAAACCTTTCTGACAATGGTGATCATTTTCAAACACCATGGAAGTCACAATGTCCAATCATCCTTAGTGTGCTAATCGCATTTGTTCTATAGATTTTCTGTCCGTTTCATTGAAATCCATGGACGCCAAGAAGTGGAAAGTTTTTACTTAAAATTATTTTATTGTAAAAGCTTGTGAACCTCCTCGGAACCGTTAAGTACCTTCGAGTGTAAGGTAGGGCGTTGGGGATTTTTGCTCTCTGGTTGTATGTTCGAGTAAAGCAACCTTGAAAAATGTACTTTGGTCTTCATGTAATGTTTGTTTTGCGCCTTTTATTGCCAGAAATAATTTAGTCTAATAATATCAGATAGGATACATTTCCAAAACATTTAAACAATAATTAGCTCAAAACGTCGTAAGTCAACGGGTATCCATGCAGCATATGTTTATGTCACGGCTAAGAAAGGGGAGAGGTTGTGTACCGACCGAGCAGCTCAAGAGAACACCCAAGAGGTCCATGGTTTCTTATCCGGACTAACCGCTTCAAAATCTAGCCCTCTGTCAAATGGGACCATTGCACTTGCAATATGCCATTACATTCGTCTGGATAAGCTTACTTAACTTCGTTAATTAGTTCGTTAGACCGATAGGTTGCGTATTTTTAATAAATCGATGATTCAATATAGTTAAAATACACAAACCCTTAAACGGTTTATCACTTCACTGAAAATGTTGATTTTTTTTCTTTTGTAGGGGGGTACCTTTCAGGGACAATATTCCAGTTGTTCTCAGATACTAATAAGTATATTTCCATCTTTGACGATTTTAATCAGATGTTCACGCAATGATTCGCATATGTCATGTCATTAATAAATAAACATTTAACGAAGTATCGAAGTAACGATTTTTTTAATTTATTTGAGTTGGAGAAACTTGAAAGTGTATAAGACTTAATGTTCATCAGTTAGCAAGTCAATATAATGTTTTATTCAAGAAAGGCTTTATTTTCGGAATTAACAATTTAAAAGAGCGTGCAGCTCTTTATAAAGACGTCTGACACATATGAGTGTATGTATCATAACCATGAATACTTAAAACAAAATCTTTCCGTAATGTGTACCCACTTTCTCTCAATTTCGCTAGTATTGTCGATGGGTTGGAATGCACCCAATAGATCATTGCGACCTGGGACGTACAGTCGAAGTCCTCTTCTACCTTCTAGCTCTTCAATCATATCTTTTACGAACCGCTTGTCCTCCAGGTCGTCTTGATTGTAGCACACGAAAGCGTCGTACGTAAAATGCATACTTGGGTCATAATTATCTATTCGAAAATAAAAAATATTTGTGTATAGTTAAATATACTTCCAATACCTCCTTAGTGTTAAAACATAGTTATGGACGATACATTACTAAAATATTTAATCTAAAGCAGCAGCTGGAAAAACGCGTGTATTTATAGTATACTTATCGCACATCCAACATGTGCCAAAGTCGGACAAAGGTCGAAAACAATAAATAATATTCTTGACTTAATCTGATATTGGAGTCAAGAGATGTCAACTAATTACATTCAAAGATCGTAATTACCTTATTTAGACATTAAATGGCAAACAACGAAGTTTAAATCGTTTATGAAGTTTGATAATCGTTTACTAAATGAACACGATATGTTTGATATATTAAATGTGAATATAACAGCGGTTTTGTTTGTAAGCATATCCAAGCAAACATGTGCATATGGTTCCAATATGGGCAAACCTCAACCACCATGTGCCTCATTTGTTGCTGTCCAAAAGATGGACGTCTTAAAAATGTATTTCAAACACCAAGATTAACCCCCTTTCGATTTCATTTTTGTAAAATTGACGACCCTATAGCTCCATGTTTTTAATAAATATTTGAAAATTACTATGCTATTCACTTTTGCATGATAATGTCCAGTCATGACAAAGCGTCTTGCATTATCGTAAAATGTAAACAGCTGAGTTTGATCATGCCCGTTCAGTTTTTGAGTTACAACCATCGTTACACATATTAATACTTTCAATACTGTGATTCACCATTGGCCTTAGGTACTTACCTTCAAGGCTGAACGGATCGCCATCTGAAATAATAAATAGATTACTACATAACACTTACTTCAGAATGTGATTCATGTTTATAGGATGATCGTGTATGTGATACGAAGAAAATAATCAATCTGCGAATTTGTAACTAAATTTCTTTATTTCGTCAACCGATAATTTTTAAATAAATAGAATGTTTTTTTTTATTATATAGTTTTACATTTAACATAAGCTAATACAACTATTCCAAATGATACAACTAATATTTACCCGAGTATATATACGTACATGTTCATACATTTTATTTATTTAAATAAAACAAGTTGCATTATAAGACTTATAAGACTGCATCTGTTTATATTGTAAATGATTGCTATACATAAAAAAAATCCCCGTGAATGTCTTTAAACCAAAACTGGCCACGCGGTCTCGTAAATTCGTAACTAATATTGGCCCAAATTTCCTATTTCTGGCTTGTCAAACATGAATTGGTACTTATCATAGTTGTTTATCGGCCATTAAGCGAATATTTTGGACGTCCCAGTTTTACAAGCTTTGCTCGTGTGGTTACCGACTTTCAGAGAGACTGCCGTTTAATTGCATTACGATTTACTGGCTCATTGTATGCAATATTACAATATATTTATATCCCACTTACGTTTACCCTCTATTCTCGAGTCGAAGCAAATGTGCGCAGAATTGCATTGGCTGACGTTACCATTGTCGTTCTAAGTACATTTGTTTCCATCATTTGTCATTTTAAGTATTGAAAGTGGATTACGATAAATTCACTTATGAGAGACAGTTTGGCTCCACAAATAATAGCAGAAATAGCTATATATAGTTTTATCTAAATGCGGTGAACTGATTTCCCTTATTTCAGCTCCGTTCGATAAACTTTGCTGGACTATGGTTAATGTGTAAGGCAAGCCGATGACTGAAAGCATTTTAATGTGTTAAAGACGTTTTTCGAGGCGAGTTTGATAAGTGTTGTTCGCGTTAATGTCCAACAAAGTATTAAGTGTTTCTCATTAATATAAGTAGAAGGGAACGACATCAGCTGGAGTACAGTTAAAGCCTATTGTTCATAGACTAAGGGGACGACAATGCATGCACACCATTACTTTCGATTAATCAGTGTTAAGTTCCAATCCAGTTTCACCACAAAATATATGTATAAGGTTGATGTGCCGTTTGTTTATTAACACCACCGCAAATGTATACACGTCTTCAGAAAACATAAATGCTACATGTGACTGGTATTTTCTGAAATTCTTGCTCTCATGAACTTTAAGAGGACGCTGAAGTAAACTGTAAAAATTGTCGGTGATGTGCAGTCCGGCTTGGTACTAATGTCGTAGCTAAATAATTAATGCTTGTGTATATTGAGAGTATCATTGTCTGTGGAAGACTCAGGAAATTTGCCAGTGTCAATCTTTGTACTGGAAATTGTGTGAAATAGATTGTTAACCACGCTAGCAGCAGAGCACGCGAACATTTTGCTATGTACTATTACATCCGGCGAGAATTGGGGATCCTAATGTTGCAGAAACTCCCATAAACTGTTCAGATGCAGTCACGTACTTATACGCACGAACTATTTTAATTGTGATGATCAAATACGTTTTGCTTTATACAGAACAGTTAAAGCACATTAGTTGTACACGTGTTATAGTTAGGTTAAGGACCATTATATCCCAACAGTCAAGTGTTCAAGAATTCTCGTTATAAGCTTCAAAGCTAAAAATAAAGGATCCAATTTGTTTCCTGTAATTCCATATTTATTACCGATCGTCTTTTTTAAATACATTTCTTTTAACCATGGGATGATATCTGTATTTGTTGTAAGATCTTAATATATATTTATCAATATGTTACTTTAAACAAGAACATTTGCAATGTAAATCCTTCGAATAATACAATTCGAAATAAAAATGTACAACATATTACACTTCGTAAAACTATAATATGTAATTGAAAATGCTTTAGTAAGGTTAAAACATTACATTATGATTTCAGATTTATTTTCTATCCTTTTCGCTTCCATAACTTATTTTTAGTCAAAACGATAATGACTTAAAACTGTCATAAAAACTTCGAAACACTACATTTAGTAATAAATTCTAATCGTATTGATTACTTTTTCAAAACTTGCTAAACAATCAATATGTCGGAAATACAAGATACTTTTGCTAGAAAGATTTTTATAAAGTTTTATACAAATATGAATCCTAAATTGATAATATTAAACATATACTATATTGTGTAATTTATTAAATTATGTACAAAGTGTTTATATTGTATTTATAATATCAATTCATTCATTTATATGATCCAATTCTAAATTATTATAATTATGTATAGTATTTTCTCAATATTATGATACAACAATATACTGGTTTAATCATTAATTATATATTATTTGTCTTGTATTAAACTGTAGTAATTAAGGAATATCCTATATAATTTAATACATACTTACAATGAACCACATCATCTACGTCTGAAATAGTAAAGTAAGGAAATTACATTGTTAAAACTACAAACATGTATTTAATTCATTTTTTATTACGTAATAATAAGTAAAAACAGTGATACAACTGAAAAGGTATATAGATATGAAAAGTAACAACATAGAAAACAAAAAGGAAACAAATGTTACCAAAAACATACAAGTGTACGGTATTTTTCTAGTACCACGGTCGGTTGGCCCCATGACAGGTAGAAATTGATCTGAAATTAGAGGATCAATAGTTTATGATGGATCGTTAAAAGCTACGGCAACTTCTTTTTTTTAAATTTTGTGCCATCTTCCATTTGCCCATATTGCTCCTTCCAAATACATATATATGAGTCTAAAATCATCTTACTCTAAAAAGTGTTATGCAGTAAGGTAGTAAGGGGGCCATTGATTTACCTAGAAATGATACTTGGCATTTTATTTACATCTTAACATTGAACGAAAACGAAATTTATTTAAATGTAAAAATGCTATCAAGTATAATTTATAAACTTAAATATTAATTATTTGAGCATTATTTCTTTTATATGAAATTTTNAATAAAATAAAATAAAAAAATAAAATGTTTTTCCTACCTACCTACCCTATTTTTTTTTTGCAAGATGAAAGCAAGAACTCAAAACGATAATTACATTTTTTTTAAATAAAAATGCTGAAACGCTACATTTCGTCATTGAACTTGAATCATTGTGATTACTTTTTCACGGCGTGCTACTTTATTGCATTTGCCGACACTTTTGCAAGGCATATTGTTATAGAGCTGAATACAAATATGAATCCTAAATTTTCATTTTATAACATAATGCTCTCTTGGGTATTGTATTTTTTAACACGTGCATATGTTATTATTTATAATACAATCTCAAACTTGTATATGCTCCCATTTTAAATTATTAGCAGTTTATACTATATGAGTGTATCGTCTCAAAAGTATGGTGCACAAACATACTGGTGTAGTTTTTAAAATTATATTATTGTCCTTGAAGTTAAATGTAGCAATTAAGGGATAACCTATAGATATTTAAGAATACTTACATTCCTCATAATCGTCGTCTGAAATAGTAAAGTAATAACATAACATCGTACCAAAAACAATTATGAAGTTTATGCAACTTCTAATGACAGTAAGAACTTATCTTTGACACACGTTTCTTAAATTATATTGTCAATAACATAAATAAAACCAAACGCTATACACAACACTGTTTGAGAAATAGTTAACACTACTGAGAATCTTCTTGACTTTTTGTATTCGACCGATCAGCCCTCAAACACAACACAGACTTCCATGTACTATAAGACCAGAAGACTTAACAATTAGTTTTATATTCCTAATTTTATACCGCAAATGTATTCAATATGTTAAATACCATAAATAACTATTAAAACATCCAAAGCTCGTATTTGCATTTAAAATATCAGAATGACAGTTCAGTTTAATTTTTGCAATTTAGGTCCGGTCACCAATAAAGATTTCCGCCCTTGTGACATGGTGATGAGTAGTCCTAGCAATTAATGTGTTTTTTATCGATAGCCTTCTAAATTTGTTAACTTAAGTATCCATCGTATATTGAAGATCTGTAAATGTTACAAAAGATAAGTGTTGTGAGCAAATCACGTCCCTAGTGACATGAAATGATCTTTGCGAGAAAACAGTTACAAACGCGAAACGATTGAATAATTTTGACAGTTCTGTTGTTATCGTTATATTTTGTGACATTACGAGGATTGCTTTTATAAAATATTAAATCCACCCCTCACTATATGAGCGTGGATGGCCGAGTGGTTTAAGCGCTAGACTTTCACTCCAAGGGTCAGTGGTTCGAGCCCAGTTTATGATAACTTAATATTCTTACTTCAAATCTATTCTGGTTTTATACTGGAGCTATTTAGTTCCGGTGTTTACATTTATCAATTCAAAGCATTTTAAAAACAAATTTCAAAACTTGCCAAAATCTGTGAACAAGTCACTTTTACCATTGACTAATATAATAAACACACTATGAACACAAACACTACAGTGCATAGACTATCTGTATCTAATTATGATGTTGTGATATAATTTAAATGCTAGATTTGAAAGTATGTTTGACACATAAAGCATAAAGCATTTATTCGCAAGCACTATCATAAGCACTGTATATATTTATGATCGCATTTGATGTATCGCACCTGTGCAGGAATATTCTTATGACATGTTTGTTGTCAAAATTGTATGAAATCATTTAACATCAACTGGCCTTTTTAAAGTGTCCACATAGCTACGATTAAATAACTTAAAAAGATTCATAAACCATGGACTTTTGTCTTGAATCCGTTTAGAATCCCTAAATAAACAGTTGCTCACCATAATTGGCTGGATTCTTCATTTGGTCCAAAAACTTCTTTTCTTGGTCTAACAATTTCTTCTTTTGGTTTAAACATGTCTGGCAATCGCTCACTGGAAAGAATCCATTAAGCTATGTACTAACATAGAACAAAGTATTCGTTAGTGATGAGTATTCCATTAGGTCTGGTCAGTATAAAAACAAAGTAAAATTAGTATTTTCCACATCAGACATAAACCATTAGAAAACTTCTATGCTGACTTAAGTACAAGTAAAAATATCTGTGGTATTAATTTGTTATTACCAATACATGAAAAAGCGACAGCACAACCGAACAATATTTATATTGTAATGAATTCATAAAACACCAGTTATAGAAAATAGTATGTGAGTGTTGGATAAAAATCAAGTTTATCATGCGAGGCTTAGAACCATGGTAACGCGAAGCTAGCCAAAACTCAAATAATATTCTATTTATCCTATTATTTCTTCAATCTTTACATTAATAATGTTCAAATATCGCATTTTTAGACGATTTTGTTCTTCCGCAGTTGACAAACGCAGATTTTCCATTTTAAAGAAAAACCCACAAATGATCTAAAAATAGCACGCGACTGGGATTATTCAACAAGGTGAGATAGAGGCTAGTTGATTCCATGGGGTGTTATACCGTCAATGCAAGTCTGATAATGGGATACAATTTTAACATCCTCGTAGGTAAATGTGTGAAATATAGTTGAAAGCGTTCCAAATAAAATGCGTTAACATATAACAAAATGCAGTATAAATGTTTGAGGTGTGCTCATAAGGCGTAAACAAAATGTGCCGACCCTACACTTTTTTTGGAATTACAGTTTTAGTTTCTGATCATTTTGCCATAATCTTTTAAATTGCAACTATGTTTCTGATCACTTTTGCTATATGTGATAATAATAGCTCAATCAACTATACATATATAAAAAAGTGATACTAAAAACTACTGAGAGTTGACTGTATAGGCCGAGGATAAATGCTTTAGTTTGTCGGCTTTCATTGTTGAAATAGGCTCCCGGTTAGTAAATCTGACAGAAACTGATTGCGGAACTATAGCATTCCGTTATTTTATGATATATGATTGACACCAGGAACAAACATTAACAAAAATCAAGGGTGTTTTGTTACTAATATAAGTACAAACTGAACCAGTTTAATATAAGGAATAACTATAGGAAAAATAACATTTTGTTAATGCTTTTCGCAAAAATGGAAACAAAAATATCATTTTATTCTGCACGCTGTGCTCGCATCTGACGAAAAGGAATATCTGTATTTGTATTCTTTTTGCGCTTGCAAAATCCATCGAACAAAAGTATCATTTGTTTGTAGCCCTTCCTTCATAATTATGATTAAATTTGCAAATGATGAAATTGTTTCAAAATAAGAAAGATTTAATTAATTTCGTTTAATGTCAAGTGGTTGTGATACAGCTTAAAATTATGAAAAATAAATATTATGTGTTCCAAAATAGGTTCGAAGATTAAGCTTGGCCTCATTTTAAGGGCAGCCACTACTAAAACTGTGCATGATACCGAAGTGTTTTTGTTTCATATCCCATGAAGATAAAGGTTTTTTTCACTGACTATTTAAATATTTGACCGTTCATTAAAATGTTTTGAGTTTGAATTAAAACATATGTTTGTGTATTACTTTTAATGTTGCGTGACCGAAAATTGCTGTACCTGTTTAACTATTATTATTGTGTAAAAATGTAATAGCAAGCTGTATTTGACTTACACACCCGTGATTAAATTCTATCTGGCGAGCAAAAAGGGGTTTCAATGCAAAATAGCGGGCGGCCGTGTTAAAACAACCGCATTCGTTAGTGTAAGGACAAATCATTAATTCAAGAATTTTTATAAATATAAAATTTACATTTAGAAATGTAGTGTCTATTGTGATTGTGTTGTACGAATGTTTTAGAATTGTTTTATTTGCATCATCAAAATAACTTTCCAATTTTAAAAGCATGCTATTCAATCTATTCAATTGAGAAAACTAGAATTCATATAATCCAAAGACGGCGATGTGCTCGACAAACTAATATATAGGTTATATTTATTTGTCCGGCGATTGTCTTTTAATTATATTTTATGGATCATTTCAACAGTAATGTATTTTACAATGAAACAAAATATAGCATGCATATTCACCTGTTTTTAGTTAAGCATAACATTTAAGAGTAAACGTCAACTACATGACAGGAGTATATTGGTGCTTACTTATGATTGGTCTGCAATCGTGAATGACGTCATGACGTTGCAGAATCATCAGGTATCCCCAGAATTTACCAATTGTAACGCCGTGACGGATCCATTCGTCAAGTAACGTCATAGTTGGACCTTTTAGTTGAATCTACATAAACAAACAACATTTAAAGAACGCAATAAGGCCTCGGATGACAATAAATCATTTTACAATAACGCAGCCATAGCCGTCGTTAGAAACATGTAGGTAAAGAATAATACTGCATAATGATACGATGATAAATCAAAGTACTGAAAGTACTAGTGGGGCGATTTTGCTCAAATTTTGTAAGTAGACTAAACGCCCACGTGGCATTTAATATGTTGTTAATACGCTAACAGTCATTTTGCATAAGAATGGAAAGCCTCAATATATTTGAGATTATTATATTTTTGTTTTCTACTTTCGATATTAAAGGAGTGTATCATATCATGCATACATTCATGGAAAATTTGTTTTTTGCTATCAAAAAAAATAGCAGGCAGTGTTAGGTTGTTATTAGCTTCTATTTTACACTATAACAGCCGATCATATATTTACTTAAACTCGGTAAAACTAAAAAGAGGTGAAATAGCATTTGTTACGTCAAATTGACTTTAAAAAGTTATATGCTTTTGGATGATGGTATACATCACAATGTAGAATATAAAAAGCATTATATGCAAGTGACTAGACGATGTTAATGTTAATTGGCCGAAGAAAAGTGTATTTTGATTCCTTCTCAGAGAGTCGAATGGCTCGGGCATTTGATCGATATGCAAAAAATGCAGTTTTTCATAATTAAAAACAGAGAAGCTAAGCTAGAAAAAAGTATTGATTCGATGATCTATCAAATTTATCAAACGAAAGAAAAGGTAGTACCACAAGATTAGTAAATAGATAGTCTTGTAGGGCAGATAATTTCATTTCAGAGTGTGATTGGAAATAAAGTTAGGTGCTAACAATACATATATACGATTGCATAAATTACAGAGGTAGTTGGAAAGCTCCCGTTATTGTAACGTTGCAAGCTATTTCCAAACTTACGTTCTGGAAAGAAAACACAAGGCAGTTAAGCAACAGTGGAAAAGATTTCAAACACAATCAGTTGTTTTTGTTTAATATATTTGCTGATGCAAGTAGCACAAGTTATGATGGTTTTATAGAAAGTTGAAGCTTTAATGTAGATAGGCGAAATGACAGTCAAGTTAACGATTTTCATAAAAAATGAGCAACCTGTTCCCGGAAGTGAACAGATCATTGACGAAAAGAGATAAGGTATTCCCGGAAGTGAATGTTGTGTTGCACAGTAGGGGTCGCGGAGGTGCAATGCCAGTGTTTCTATAAACGAAACAGGTAATGCAGATTGTGATTTAACATTAAGTTAAGACATTAGGCCACCGGAAGTTGGTTTTCAAGAGAAACCGGATAAGTATTCCGTCGTTCAACATGACGTAAGCAAGATGTCTTATAATCAAGAAAATGCCTAGCATACGGCTAGAAAAGGTATGTTATGGCTCCCGAAAGTGAGTAGAAAGAGTTCGCTTTGGTACCCGGAAGTGGACATTGAGTTCTATAGTACTAATTGGTAGTCGAAAAAAGTATATTCATAAAATAGCTTTATATTTAAATATATTTTGAGACAAAAATAATACAACATTATATCCGGAGTAGATTCCACTTGGCGGATAAAATCACGCTATGGTATAGCATTAGATACCCATATGTAGAACATTCAGTTGATAGATTTGCATCGCATGTTAACAATAAAATGCAGAAATTGTATTTGGCGATAGTGGGTTCAATGGACAGATGCAGTGGGTGCCTTAGTTCAATATGGGGAAACAATCTAAACTGGTTAGTTCCGAACCTAGGTTGGTATCGAACAGCATCAATAACATAATATCGGAGAGCAAAAAGCGCATCATTGTTGTCCCAAAATGGGAAAGTTTGCCTTAATGGCTGATTTTGATTTGTCATCCGGACATTTTAGAGATATTGTAAAATATTGCAAAAAGTGTGGTAGAGACTGTATGATTCTATGTTGTTTTGGTAAAACTAGATTATCATGCAATAAGATAGCATTAAGATACGTATCACAATACAGTTATTGATGTATAGTAGAAATGTTTGACAGGAAATGTTGTGAGTGGTACTCTGAAGGAGCAATTAGAGGGAGCGGACTTGCTTGGGCTTCGCAGAGATGAGATATCGGACAGAATGGCTAAATACTTTGAACAATCAAGAGCAGACAATACGGTGAAGAAAAAAAATCTTCGTTTGAACATTTCAAATACTGCGAAGAAAATACAGTCGCCATGCCAGCCTTACATATATCAGTAGCAATGTACATGGCTCAATTGATGGATCGAGGAAAATCTAATAACGTGTTTACATCTGTGTTTTACAGTATTAAATGGATTCATTCTATTAATAGTGTACATGATCCAGCGGAGGATTAAGCAAACAATTATAAGAAGCATAAAGGCATGTGTGTTTCAAACAAGCTCACAAGAAAGATGTATCATGTACATGTATTTTCTTTAGAGATGATACAAACATTGTGTTTGATATATGTAGATTCCACTGTTTTCATTGATGGATCTTTTGGGTATGCAGGTACATGTATCATGCATATTAACAAATTAAGTGAGTTTCGTTGTAATGACCTACAATTGAAATCTGATCACTTGGTTATTAATGTACGCCATAACAATACTGGCATGTATACGCACGGTTCGGATATTATTAATGCAAAATGTACAATTACAGCTTTCCCATATGGCGTTTTATTAACAAATATGTAATAAGCAAATTAGTAAAATGAATCAAATGAGTTTTTGTTCAAACCAGTTATTGGTTATATATATGTGTTTGTTTAGACCAGCATGTAGGTCAGGCCAACGATGCGTTTGTTATCCAAAGATATGAAATTAAGTTGCACACGTGTCTGAAAGATGTTTGAAGCGTCATGGTCGATGGAAGTCTGCTTGGGCTAAAGATGGGTACATTGATGATTCTCTAGAAAAAAGGCTTTGTATCACTAGACAATTAAAATCATAACTGATTTGCGATTCGAATTTGGAGAGGTATTAATAATTAACAACCTCACTACGCTTTGTTTTTGTTCTATCGCAAGTCTTGCCCAATGCAAAACGATTTGTGTTTTGAGCTTAGTTGTGTGAAAACTGTTCAGTTTTGTGCGTTACGGAGTATAGCACAGAACGTATATCTAAACATAACGCACCGCACAAAACAGGTACATGTGCGGTTCGTTCATGCGTATGGTTGTCACGTAAGTGATGGTCACTCAGGCGGACATAGACGGGAATGTACACGGGGTGTTCATTGTTTGGTCAGTTCTACGCTAGACTTCGATCAGTAAACTTTCACTTTTTGAAATTCGAACCGAATTAATAAATTGGTTAAAATGACCAGTTATGTTTGAGTTGCACAATGTCAACAGTACATGTTAATATAGGTTGTTTTCGGGTACAGTTTTCCAGAGTTATTTTAAATTGGGCATCGTATGTTTTCTGATGAAGTTATATCTCTGGTTTTTACTCTGGCCTTGAAAACACCATTTAAGGATAAAGAATAGAAGTGATGTATACAAATCATAGTTGTTCTGAACACAAAACTTAACCAAATTTTCAATTTGCTAAGTATAAAAAGGGCACATAATTCTGTCAAAATGCCAGCCAGAGTAATCTAACTGTGCCTGCCCAGTCCCCTTATCATAGTTAGTAAGTGTACCAAGTTTGAATGCAATAGCTTTGATACCGTATGAGAAAAGTGGATCTAAACACAAATCTGAACTGGACGCAGACGCCGACGCAGACGCCGACGCTCAGGTGATGACAATAGATATTTATTTTTCTCCAAAAAATAGATGAGCTAATATATTATTCCCTCGTGATTTAAGTTCGTAAACAAAGCATGCATTTATTTATTATATATATATTTTTTTAATGAAATGTTATCGACCGGATGCTTCTTCTTCTTCTTCCCATTAAACACAGGGCATCGACGGTCTTTGACTATACAATGAGTCATGGGACCTGGGTAGAACCAGATCTGGGTTCTTTGAAAGAGATCTAACACACGCTCCCACAGTGGGGAGCGAACCCTTGAATTCCCACTCGCTAGGCGGACACTATGTCGACTTTGCCAGTGCGACCTTAACATCTACCCAGCCAGCACACTTTATCATTTAGTCATTTTATATGCAACACTTTTAGTTAAATATTAAAAAATGTATATATTCGTACCACAAAACATAAATATGGTCAATAATAAATATGCAGCATGTGGTTAATTTTACCGATAGCGGGCCGACAACGGCCCGTTATGGTCGTAAATGTTTTCGTTCAAAAAACGATAATTTCGTTCGGTTCCAATTTTGGAAATTTTCTGGCGGTAAAGTTAAATGCGGCGTTCGAACATAACAATTGTGTCTCGCGGTTTGTTTCGGAGATCTTCCTTAAAGTTCAAGTTAGTATTTGTTGATTATAAAATATAATTTACTCTATTTTTGTACGCACATGTAGATTTTTGCGTAAATAACTTGAAGATACAGTACGAATTTTGGATTTTACGTTGATAATATATTTTCGCGAGGTGCATTTTACAGCGCGTTCATACTTTGTTGTTTTTTTAGTTGTAAACTCACTTAAATTGGATTTGTATAGAATTTTAATGTATTTGTACATATTAAGAATAATTTTGTTTCGTTGTTTCATTGAAAGATTCCACACCATTGTTGCCCAGACCCAGCCCTCAGCAGCCTACCCTCATTTCCAGTTGTGAATCTTTAAGGTTGTCTTCTGACAGTCCACAAACGACAGTTTCAGGTACATACTATTCTAGTTGAAATAATCCAACTCCCAGCTATATTGACCCTCCGGGTAGCTGTGCGTACGTACTCATAAAAGCTCAGAGCATTCAAGAATGTTTCTTTGGTTATTAACATGCTATTTGTATTATGTTTTTTTTTACACTTTTATAACCGCATAAAGTACTCGTCAGCAGAAGTGTAATACTTTATGCAGATAATTTAAATAATGTGTTATTCTGGTGACTATATCATTTAAATTAAACTAAAATAATATTTCAGGTTTTAAAACCGTACAGTTGAAATGTATGTAATGGATTTCATTGTAAATGTGCTAAGGTCTTATATATAAATCGTAATACATCTACTGTTTGTGATCAGATTAGTATCGTGCTATCCCACTTAATGCTATTGTGTTCATGTCATTACAATAGAAATCCCGAGAATGAAGTCATGCCGCTGCCATAGGCCTCGCTGCTAGTTGCTAGGGGATACACCATCCTCACGCTGACCTTGTCCTTCTGGGTCAGACGAAGTGGAGTGATCCCCCCGCTCTGTTGCTGGGACGATCCGGACCGGTTGTCGCATAGCGACCTGAACGCTGGGACCTCGTTCTGATACACAGCTATATGCATGTAACTGTACGTCCCGCAGACCGCGTTTACAGTGAATACATAAGTCCCCGTCACAGGGGCCACAAACTCGTTGTTGTTGGCGTTGTAATGGCCGCCTATGTTGCTGAGAACGCTGTCGAACGGAAGTCGCGACCCTGTTGGCACGATGGCGCTCTTCTCCATGGCAACGCTGAAGGCGACCTGGCTGCCTGGAGACCGCTTTGAGAGCCTTTCAGCCTGGGGCGGCACTGAGCCGTCTGAAACAATACCCGATACAATGACATTCAACTTATTCACTTATGTGTGCTTCAATTGTAATAATTATCGAGCAGTTCGTGAGTTATGAAAAACAAATATAGCTATGTGGAGCCTTAATGTAAAAAAATATACTTTTACACACAGTATCAATAAAAGAACATCCAGTCCATTTGCCGTTTAGATTTGATCCACCGCTCTAGCTATTGTTACAATAATAGTACCTACTCAATATTGCAAGTATATTTACAATAACCGTCTATTTGATATTCAGTAGTTACAATTTAATTGGAAAAAAATAAACAATCATATCAGCCACA